>PVIR01037054.1:0-15398 GCA_004026965.1 Petromus typicus | reverse complement strand
ATTTGTACCAGTATAAGACACAACTTAATTCTCATTTTTTTCCCATAGCCCCACCCACCCTACCACCCCCCCATATATATAAAATTTGTTTCCTTACTTTTTTGTTACAATCTCAACATTGTCCCCTTTCACCTTATTTTACATTGAGCATTTTCTATTTCACAATATATAACATACAATGCTAGGACTCATTTACATCCGAGTCCTTTTTGATTTAAAACAAGGTCTTACCACGTCTCCAAGTTGCTCAGGCTAGGCTCAAACTTTCTATCCTCCTGCCTCAGCCTACCAGGATGCTGGGATTATATGCATATGCTACCACTCTCAGAGACACCTATTTTTACAGTACATTATGGTGTAATAACAAGATGCTGTCTTTTTTGAAATATTTCTGATCTGTAGTTGGTTGAATCCCTTGGTATGGAACATGCAGATACAGAAAGCTAACTATATACAGACAAATTAAGGCAGAGCAAATAAGTTAAATGATTACATTTCAACAGAAGATACCCAGTTCTCTTCTAGAATCAAAAATTTCATCTGTTGCTACTTAAAATCAGATCAGCATGGTAGAAATAAAAGCCCTGCACTCTGGACACGATCCATCCTCATCAACAAACTACAGTTCTTTACATCTCAAACTGACTTCTTATAAAGTCCTTACCATATTGGAAAGCATCTCTCCCTTCTCATGAAATAAAAGTTCATAAAATAGAAAAAACAATGCCAAGTGTTCTCTGGTAATAGAAGCTGGCATTATCAAATAATCTAGTTGTAGTTACAAATGCATAACAATGTTTAAAGTCACTAAAGAGCTGTACCTTAAAGGTCATTATTTGCTTTTAACATGACAAAGCTTTCCATCATGCACACATAATAAGGGAATGGAAACTCTGAATTGTACTACAAATAAGATACCTCAGCACCTCTTAGGTTTTGAAAGGCTCTCTCCTCACCAAGTACACTTGGAAAGCTGACTTTGAGGAGTGGCTCAGCTATAACTGAGAGAGATGCATAAGTACATAAAATGTCAGGTGGCATTTCTCAATCATGGCCTTTTGTACTGAACTTTTAGTTCATGGGAATAAAATGGCACTCAACACTACACTCCACAAATGTATTTTGGGTGCATCATATAACTTCGTAGCCAACAAAAGCTTGTCAGAATCAAAATACATTGGAAATTTCTTTTAAAGTGTAACACTCCATGCAAATCCGCAAGTAAACTCTCGGCCCCTCCACATTCCCTGTGAGGCTGTAAATGAATTGAAAAGACATATCAGTGCAGTAGATTAAAATGTGCCCTACTCGCCAACTACAGAGCATTTATTTATCCCAGACTCCATGTGGTGACCAGCTTTCCATGTTTGTGTTAGTGTCCCTCTTATCTTAAAAATCACGATTTATCTGGACCAACTTTTAATAAGGTCAGTGGTTATATCAACAAAATCATGGTATCTGGTCTTGACATGCATGGGAGAAAACTCCCAGCAAAGTACAAGTAAAGACAAAGCAATCATACACTCAAGTCAAGAGGAAATGGCTTGAATGGAAACAAATGACTTGAATTTTTAAAAAATAAACTATTTTTAAATTATACAAATGCAATTTCCCACTTTTGTTTACCTTGATCATATTATTTTTTCATTTGCAGATAAGCCGACCAGGGCTTGACAGCAGATTTCATCAAAGGAAAGAGCACCCGAAGAGTGCCAAGTTTCTCAGGACCTGCCTCAACAGCAATGGCTGCCACCGATGTTCATAGGATTCAACTTGTGAAACTACCGGAAATGATTGACTTACACGGCTTCTTACCTTGATACAGACCTAACTGCATTTTTTTTTGGGTTTTTTTTGGTTTTTTTTGTTTTTTTGTTTTTGAGACAGGGTCTCGCTTTGTAGTTCAGGCTGGCCCTGAGCTCAGCCTCAAACTCACATCACAGCGATCCTCCTGCCTCTGCCTCCTGAGTGCTGGGATGACAGGCGTGAGCCACCACACCCGGCACTGTGGTTTGTGGTACTGATTGCTGCTGGGAGTGAGTCTCCACACCCAGTATAGGTATGTGGTTACCGGGGGATCGAACCCAGGTCCTTGCGCTTGCAAGACAGGTGCCAGAACCACTGAGCTAAATCTCCGGCTCCCTCACTGCATTCTTGCGACATGGGTGAAATCAGTACGCTTGTGCCCATTTGACAGACCTAGAAACTAAGACTGAAAGATTAGATGGCCAGAAAAAGAACAGCAGCAGTGGCAGAAGATGTCACAAAGGTCAGGCCATTTCCACATCCATCCTTTCTCACCGCACACTGCGATGTGATGAGCACAGATTGAAACACCTGAAACTCCTGATACTTGCCCAGGTTTAAGATGCTTCATAACCACAGTGAGCCTGAGGACAAACTCATGCGTGTGTGGAAGCTCTGATACATTCTCTCAAAGAATGGTTTAATCACCAGCCATGTTCACCTCCTCCAGAAATCCCAACTGTGACAAATGGGAATCACGCAAAACTCCAGAGTGTCATTCATCAAGTTGGCTCTCATCAGTCAGATGTAGGCATTTGCTGGATCGTGAATCTGAGCCCTGTAAGCGCTGGCTTGTAAATCTGAGATCCACTTACTTGGTCTTTCTTGCAACTTTCTCTTAGTTACAGATTTTCCAGAGTATAATTAGTTAATTAGTTGATAAGTTATACACCAGGTAACTGAGTCATCTTTGCACATAGGTCAACCTTATGTCTGCGAAGACCTCCTAACCAAGTACAGGGATGTGTGCCTGTAGTTCTAACTTCATGGGTGGCGGAAATGGGAGAATCACTTGAGCCTAAGTGTTGGTGTCCAGCCTGAGTGATATAGAAAGATCTTGTCAAAAAAAAAAGAAAGCTAGGTGCCATTTGAGCCCAGCAGAGGTCCTACTCTTTAAGAGCTATTCATTCTAATCACAGACAAACATGGTGGCTTCTTTGATAAGGCAGGCTTCAGTGTTAAGAATCTTCTCTCACAAAGCTGTCTTCACTTATCAGACAGATGACACTGTTCTGTCATCCTCCCTTTATCTCCTGCCTCTTTCGTCCACTCTTGGGGGTTCTCTCCCTGTACAGTCCTCCATAATAACTTCACAATGCATCTGGCTGTCCACAACCTTCTTTGGGGCCTATTCATCATATGGAGAAGCAGGTTCTCCAAAGTGGGACCTTCCTTTTTCCTCTGAGCCAGAGATTCCCCAATCTGTCTCCCAGACTGAGAGAAATTTGAATCTAGTGTCTATACAATGATTAAGATAACAATAGTTAAAATGAGTAAACAATATCCCAAAAGCTGTAAAGACGTGACACCTCTAACAGGCACTCTGAAGGAATCACTAATTCCTTAAAGGGACAATCTGTTTTATCCTCTTCTTTGCTGTAACCCCAGAACTTTGATCTAGAGCAGACCTGGTATTTCAAGTGCAGTGTGCTCCCGGAGCATAGCCAGATGGTCTACACTGCTGTTAAATCCATTGCCCAGACATCTCACAGCTGAGGCTGAGTGAGATCTCACAGTATAGCAATTGCTGGTGGGGGGTGGAAGTCAACCTGTGTGTAACTACTATATGATTTAGGGCAACCACTCTATTCTCAGAACTTCCATTTCCTTATCTGTAAAATGATGAAAAAATACACATCTTATGCAGTCATCTTAGGCATACAGTTATAGAGGGAATATATATAAAGCACACAGTGTTATGGTTTGTATCCAGATGTCCTACTGAAGCCTCATGCAGTCATAGGTGGGGCTTTCCAGAGGTGGCTGGATCCAGAGTGTGTGATGCTGGGATTGAGGGTGTGTGATTACTAATTACTAGATGAGTTCACTGACTGATTTGGCACTGTTCTGGGTATGGATATGGGAAGGCGCACCCTGGGTGAGGCCAGTAGCACTCAAAGAGCAGGTGGCCTGTAAAGGACTAAAGGAAGAGGAAGGCGCTGCTGCTGCTGCTGCTTCACTTTGCTGCTCGACTGCCTTCACCTGTCCTGCTTACAGTGGACCGGTTCTCCTCTGCGCTAGCCCCTCTGCCATGCTACCTTGGAGCTGGCCGACTTTGGACTAAAACCTCTACAAACTGTGAGACAAAATAATCCTTTCTTCCTTTAACTTTAAGTGCTGGACCTTTTGTCTCAGCAATGAGAAAAGCAAATAAGATACATAGCATGCAGTAAAACCATCTCACAGCACCCCCTAGTTTCTGATTTCCTCTCAGGTCAGATGTCTCCAGACAGGGAGTGTAGGGAGAAGTGACTATTCCTAATCCCAACTGTAGCAGCTTTGAGGTCTGTGGGCTCAGAAAAGCAGAGAAGAGGTGGGTGCAAAGGTGGGTTGTGCTTGGTTTTGTGACTAGAAGAGACTCATGTGTACCCCAAGGAGATCCAAAGTACACAGGTGCATGGACCAACTTTCAGTGAAACCTGGGCTTTAGTGCCCACATCTGCTGCTTTACTGGTCTTGTTTTCTTTAGCAATTCTTTAGCTCTTAATGCCTAACATTTTCATTTTCCAATAACACTTGGAGATACAGCCAACCAAAAGTGAAATCCAAGAATACCTCATAGTCACCCAGAAGAAACAGGTAGAAAGGTAAATGGGAGAGGCAGCGGGCACCATGGGAAGAGGCTGAAAGGCATGGGAGAAGCTTCTCCCTCTTCTATGTGGTGGATCATGCGTGTCCGGTGTACCCTTGTCCCTGAAGCATGAAGAGTAGCACTGTTGTGGTTAAGTCCCAGAACTGAAAAGGACTCTCAAAAGTGTTGGCTCTATAATCCTCCTCAAAATTTATCTTATACTTATAAGATTACCTAAGAACTATAGCAAAGGTAAAAATATTTGCCTAATTATTGAAAAGATTTTCATTTCTCATAAGCCATCAAAAACATTTTTCTAAATTCCCTTCACTACCTTCCCAAACTCAGGAAACACTTGTGGCTAGAATTTAACCAACTCCGAGGAGCAAACAGAAAACAAAGTAGAAAAGAGAAGAGGAAAAGCATGTCCAATTAAGTGAGTAAGATGTAATAGCCTGCATGAAGTTCAGCTAGACACAGGTGGTAACAGAAGATAGCTGGAGATTGGGATGTCTATTGCATGAGAGGCTGAGCTCAGGCGCTGGGAAAATTTCAAGGGCTGAGAAATGCCTGCTCCTTGGGCTGATAAAATACCACTTCATGTTCCATAAACTAGATTGCTCTCAGGGGAGCCCAGAAACGAGGCAGCAGCCACCATTCCTCTGTTCATTCAGTGGGCTCCTGTGTGAATAAGGTGCCACGAGGCCTCCGTCGTGTGGAATCTGCTCAGGAAGATGGATGGACACATGACAGTGACTGTCCCTGTTAATCCGAACACCACCGAGCCCAGCTCGCCCACAAGCACACATGAAGGTGAGGCATGGACTCTGATTCCTTCCTTTCAACTCCTGTCAACACAAAGCTGGCACCTTCCCTGATAAATTCTTACTGTTGGACCCACAGTCCAGAAGATGAGTTCCCTCATCTCCAAAGAGCACTCTCTCCATGAAAAGAAAACTTTCTAAGATCTTCTTTATAGAGTTGATCTCAAAAGATTGCCCATGTGCTCAAAGCAAGTCAGTGGGTAGGACAGAGGGCACCTTCAAGGTGTCCCTGAAACACGGGTACATGTAGTACTGGACCTGCACGGGCTCCAAGTTTGCAATTGCTTTGTTTCAGCCTTGGCAGTCCCACAGCTTGGCTCCCACATTCAAAGGGATGATGTATTTCCCCATATTTATTATTTGCACTGGACTACTGAGGAAAAAGGCAGAGCAGCAGGCGATGTGTCTCAGTGTTCCTGCCAAGAATAACAGAGAGGCCTTGCACCAGCGCCTCATTAGCTTATGGAAAACAGTTCCCTAAGGAAACTGCAGGGTGTAAATAAATTTAAAACATTTCGCCTTTTGAGGCCTGCAGATGCCAAATTTGTAAAACAGTGGTGCCTCAAGAACCCTGTAACATTCCGCTGCACGTCTCATAAATTTAGCATAAGTTCTATAGTCTGTTTATTAGCAAAACAATGTGATATCACGGACATGCTTTTTAAAAGTAATACGCATTGCTTTGTTATTGGCATAAAGTAAAAAGTCGTTTGGTGGGATATATTCAGTGTAGAACAGAAAAGTTCTAGAAATAGTCACTCCTGTACCTTCCTGACGCAGGGTGCTGTTTAAAGAAATTCCCTCTGCAGACACCGTACCATGTCCTCAGACAGATGCAAATGTGTCGAAGTTCTATTACCTGTGCCTCAAGCAGGGTGTAAGGTGTTTAAACCGAATACTTCTAACTGTTAATGAGACACACACAAAAAGTAGATTTGGAAACCACAGACAACATTCCCTAATCTATAGACAAGAACCCTGAGACCTAGACAAGCCAAGTGATTGATCAGTCACACAGGTCAGTGGCAGAGGTGGAAGGAAAGCACAAGACTCTGTCCGTTGCTTGTAAGACCAAGAGCAAAGGGCTGCACAGCGCTTGACATCCCACTGGCTCCTGTGAGTCCTCAGCCCATGGCCAGGACTGTTATTGCTGACATTACCATGATTTCTGCTGTCCCAAGGTGCTGAATGAGTAGCTTATTTTTATCTCTTTCCAACCAGTGATAACTTCTCATTATAACAGGCTCAAACTAGAATTAGGCTCTGCTGTTAGACTATTTTTAAATGCCATATTCACTCAGTATCATTATTCAGTTCAATAATTAGTCCTGCCAGACATTAACTCCTGGACCCAAAGCATCTGACACAATCTTAGTTTTCTTAATAATATGTTGTTTCCCACTAAATCATAATAATTATTCATTGAGCACCAAGAGACTATAAGCCTTATAAGGACAGCAACCATATCTGTGTTGTGCATCATTAGATAGTCTAAATCCTAGTGTTTGGTCAGAACTCATTAAACATTTGTTAGCATGGTGCTAGATAATGGAAACATAAAGGCAAATAATCCATATTTCCTTTCCCTAAGGGCTTCACTGTTTGGTACAGCAAATACACCTTAAACATTTCAGTCTTCAGTTAATACCAGCCCTATAAGTTGTTGCATCTATATATTTACTTCTTCTCAATGTAATCCATAGCCCTATAATCTAAGGATAGTCCTCAAGCAAGACTTTATATAAAACATGTTTTTTTTCAGTAGTATATAGGGGCCTTGTGCTTCCAAGGCAGGTGTGGTACTATTTGAGCTAAATCATTAGCCCTGACATGCTTTAAATAATAGGCCTAAAATAATTGCACATCAAATGCATTAAGAGAAAGGTAACTCAAGACACAAATGGACACTTAGCCTATATAGTAAAAGAAAACTATATCTGGGGCCTGGGATTTAGCTCAGTGGTTCCAGCACCTGCCTTGTAAGCATAAGGGCCCAGGTTCAATCTGCGGTATTACCTACAACAATCCTGGGCGTGGAGACTGACACCCACCAGCAATCAGTACCATATACTACAATGCCAGGTGTGATGGTTCATGCCTGTAATCCTCGCACTCAGGAGGCAGAAACAGGAGGATTGCTGTGAATTCAAGGCAGAGTTCAGGGCCAGCCTGAAATACAAAAATGAGACCCTGTCTCAAAAAAAAAAAAAAAGAAAGAAAGAAAGAAAACTATATCACTTAACTAAATGATAAAAGACTACATTTTTAAAAGAAAAAATTCATCTAAATTTAATTCAAATACAGTAAAAATGAAACTCTGAATAATTAAATTCTGAGAAGTTATTTGATCTCTACCAAAGGGATTAACTTGCATTAGCTGAGCAAAGATCTTGGCACAAGTTCATGAATTAGTTTAAACTAATGCCAGCAACTAACACCTGGGCATAGACTGAGGCTAATTTCAAGATGCAAGAATCTGGGAAGGCTGGTAACACACAACCAAGGTTTCAATTCAGGAAGACTTTCTAAGGGTTCCTGCAGTGCACCTCAAAATGCCTCGGTGTCAGAGTTCCCCAATGGGCTTCTTAACATGAGTAGATGACAACACCCAGAGTCTCAGGAGTGGAGGCCAAGAGTTAGGAGTTTAGCAAGTTTACAGGAAGTGCTGACACTGCTGCTTCTGGAGGCCTTTAGCCGGGAAAGCCACAGTATCTCCCAAGAAGTCTGCACAGCAAAGAATCAGTGCCAGTGACCTATAGGTTCCGTCCTATTTTGGTCTGTTTTTCAACTGCTGAAGCCAGTTGTCAATTATGTGTGCTGTACATCTGAATGACTCTTGGGCCAAAGTAGATAAAGAATTAAGAGGCCTTCCAAGTTAATGGGAGAGAATGTACAAAATATCCAGGGACAGAAGCCCAAAAATCACCCCTGCAATGGAGAGGTCAGAACTCCCGGGTGGAGGAAGGGGGTGGCTGGAAGAACTTAATGATGACAGGAGAAAGTGAGTAAGAAGAAACTGCACCACAGGGGCTGCACCACAGGATTGAAGCTCCTCCTGACCATGAATCCAGACTGCATAGGAGCCCCTTTTAGTGAGCTCTTGCAACTGCTCTAAGCCTTGTCCCAGGGACTACACATGTCTCTCTGAAACTTCACAACATCCTCTTTTATAGACACAAAAACTACAGCTTAGACTTTAAGAAATATCACCAAAATAGCAAGTAAGTAGTTTGGAGATTCAAATTCACAACTGTCTGATTTCCAAACTGGCTCTAATGACCCAGCTAATCTGCCTTCCTATGCCCCTCCCCTCAAAGGAAACTAAAGGAGGAGACACTGAAAGTTCTCCAGGTGGCATAGACGGCTATAAAGAAGTAGAGTATATGGGTACATGGAGTTGTATCAGTGATTCAGGGTTCAGCTCTGGAACTAAACAGGCCAGTGTTTAGATTTGTGTGTCTCTACTTAGGAATCATGAGAAAAAATCAATTCACCTGACTCCCTTTATTTGTCTGTATAGTAAGAATGTTAATACCTGTTTTCCAAGATCAGTTGAAGGAGTACATGTAATTTTTACCCGAGAACTTCAGACCCCCAGGAGATTTCTTAGTATGTCTCCTAACACATAGTAGATGTGTAAAATTGAACATGGTGGTGATGATTATGATTTTATGGGGAAAAATACAAACTCTGGGAGTTAATTAAGTTGTGTCTTATACTGATACAAATCCCCATTATGGAGTGCAATCATGATGCGAATATGTAATGTACCAATAAAGATTTCAATAAAAACAAAAGAACTAGAAAAGAACATTTGACAGCTGCACATGTTTCAAATCTCAGTCAGATCTACATCCAATATAAAGAGAACCTGCCACTATCAGTTACCAGAGTGAAATGTGAAAAATGGAGAGGTGCTGGGAGACCGGAAATGAGCAATTTCTAATCCCATTTTGAAAATAATGAAATACTAGGTTTCAGCATTTCCAGGCATTCAAGGACTACAGTTGAAGCCACAGTTTGGGCCACAATGGAGCATTCTTTAATAGTTTAGAGATATAATAAATAAGGCTTACTCCTTGAGGGCTATCCAATAAAATCAACACACAGTTCTGGAATTGAGACCAGAAGACTCTCAGTCCTCATGAAGAGACAGTGACTCAAAGCTTTCACAGATTTTACTAGAAATATAATGGAAGATATTTACAGAAAAGGAAAAAAATTAATAGAGATCGATATGAGAAAGACATGGTGGGTAGGGAGGAAGTCAGATTGGCAACAGTGGGCATTTATCTTCCTTACTAAGAAGAGTTTGCACCGATCCAAGTACCTGATACTGAGCCCAAAATTCTAAAAGCAGGAACTGTTATTCATCTTTGTGTCTCTAGGAATTAGCACAGAGCCCAGAATAAGGAAGCAATGCATGAAAATAAAATCTCCCCTGGACTGCACCCTGGAAAGCAAGAACAATAGTTGTTTGGATCTGGAATGTCCTGCCAAAGCTTCCTATGTCCAGTGGTGGGCTTCAGGAGGCTACTGGACCACAGGGGTGCTATACTCATCAGCAGACTCATCAGGGTGCTGTTGGGGGGTGGGATCTGGTCAGACAAGGCAGGCCACTAGTGGCATGACTTAGAGGGATGCATTTCCCTCCCTCTCTCCTCCCTTCTCTCTCCATTTCCTGGATGCCATGATGTGAGCCACTCTCCCGCCACAGACCCTTCCACCTCATGCTTTGTATCTTGGAGCCATTCCAACTATGGACTGAATTCTCTAAAAACCATAAGTTAAATAAGCCTCTCCTCCTTTAATATGTGGGTGTTAGGTATTGTGTCCCAGCAGAAGAAAGTAACTACATGACATTCAAAAGGTTCCTCTGCTTCTCCACAATCCATAGCATGAAATTCCAAGTCATTCTTCATCAGATATTCCAGCTCCATTCTATCTTTATTACCATTGTTGCTTCCTCATTTCTTTTTCTGAATCATCTCACCATACGTGCCAAACTAATTCACTTACATCCCTGGCTGTGAAGAAGCTTTGCATATCCTACCTTATTTGTCACAACCACAAATGCCCTCTCTATCTTTTTGCACTAAGGTCCTAGAAATCCTTCTGATCATCTCCCTCTCTTCCTCCTCCCTCCCTCTATCCTCCCCCTTCCCTTTCTCTCTCTCTCCCCCTCCTCTCTCTCTCTAACTGTCTCTCTCCCTCTTCAAGCCATTATTTCTCTCTCTTGCCGACACAGATGGCCTCCAGAAATTACCATTATTCATGTTGTTTCGGATACGTGTGTTGGGATACCTGTGAACTACAAACATTATGTCTTCTGGCCATGATACTGACACAGAGCTAACACTTAGTAACTATTTGTTGCTGCTGTTAATGATGAGAAAGGTTTTGATAATTCTCAGGCATCTGCTATACCCAACCATCCACATTCCATGTCATCATCTCTTCCACTGCAGGTAAACAATGTCTCCTTCATCAGGGTTTCTCCCAGTCCCTCCCTGCATCTTGACTAACCTAGACAAAAGGAAGCACTTGTTATTGGCCTGAGCCTGTATGAGCACCGCACTATTCAAGGCCCACAGCCTCACTTCAGTTGCTTCATCTCTAGATCTTTCTTTTGGTTACTAACCAAAAGATCTTCTAGAAAGCACTTAACATCCCTAGACTGCCGGCCCTAAATATCACTGCCCTGCCACACAAGGTTGGAATAATAGATGTAAAAATACTCTAAAAAGTTTAAATTTCTACACCAAAGAGAAAAGTATTTTTTAAGAAACCAACGTACCTCCTTTAAATTTCTAAGTGATCACTTAATTTTAAATCTGGACACCCTAACCACTTAGAAGTATTGTCTGTCTTTCTTAGAGCCTATTTTTGTTTTGTTTTTTAACCAGCGAAAACTAAAGCATGAAAGACTAGCTTTGAGAAGAATCCTTATGCAATAAAATGTTGTTCATTGTGTTGCCTCTCCTTCTGTAGCTGAATTTTTCATTTTGACAGGCAAGAAGATGTTTTTTTTTTTCCTTTTAAGTACTTCCAAAAACAGACCTAAGAAAACAACAGAGATTAAACATGCTACACAGCTGATAACAGCATGTCAGGCAGGCATGGGAAACTTCAGTCCCTCCCAATTTCTCCAAGACCATACCCATGGTTAGGTGCTTGGATTTTCCAATATTCCATAACTGGCTGAGAGAAATTGAGCAAAAGGCACCATGTTAGAAGCTCAGATGGTTCTTTCTTCTTCTAAAAAAACTGCTTCCAGTTGAAAATGCCTCCAATGTTTTTTTTCCTTTCACAGGATTCTCAAATAGACTGCTGATGAGTAGACACTGACAAGCTCAGCTAAGTCACCCCCAAGCATGCACTGAGTGCCGACCATGTGCCTAACAGGACATCAACCAGCCAAGCTTTAGGAGTCCCATATACAACTGAAAGGACAGAGGCTAGACATGTCACCTCTGCTGTGGACCGGACGCTTATGCTGTCCCCACCCCCCACTCACATGGATCATGACACGAGGCTTTCTTCTTGTGACTGGTGTCCGCATAGAACTCTCTCAATTGCACCATCATGTGGGGGGTGTGCATGCGTGTGTGTGCCTGTGTGTGTGTTTGCACATGTGGGAGCTTTTCTCCACTTTGCATAAAGAATCATGAGCGCACAATGAGATGGCAGCCACTGACAAGCCAAGAGAAGGGGTCTTGGAATGAAATTCATCATCTTGCTGGAACCGCGAACTTGAACTCTCCAGCCTCCAGAATTGCGAGAAATAGATTTCTGTTATTTAAGTCACCCAGTCTCTGGGGTTTGGTTATAGCAGCCAAAGCAAAGACATCAGGACATTTTTGTTTTCTTTCATGGAAAGTCAGTGAGGTAGGAACTATCACCTCCATGCTATGGGTATGAACCTGAGGTTTAGAGAGGTCACATAATGCGTTCCTGATGGCAGAGGCAGGAAATTCAGAATCAGACTCAAATCTATACCAGCAGAACCACTAGGCAAGACCACCACTACGAGACGCCTCCTCACGAGGGGAGTGGGAGTCAGTGCTGCAGCGACGATGGCTGACACGGACAGACGCTCCCGTGTTACAGTATCGGGCAAGCGCTTCACAGTCAACTTCTTTTATCTTCACAACCCTTTAAGGAGGTGTCATAAAATGCCATTTTAAGAGCACCTGGAGAAGTCGCCGAGGACTACACAGCTCCCTTCATCTCTGACTCCTGTTGTGAGGATGTCGGTTCAGTCCTTGTTTCCTTTGTAACAACTACATCAGATATGTAAGGAGAGTCACGTGTCATCTTTTTAGGTCATGTGACCTCACATTCTTCCTGAATGAGTAGGGTGCACCCTGATTTTTCTTCTTTTAACCCACAAACCAACAGGCTGTCAGAGCCCAATGAAGCCACGGGGACAGTGTCTGGAAACCAGCCAGATGAGACACTTTCTGCTGCTAGTTTCTTATTTTCTGTCAGTTCACATGAAGCTCTAGGTCTGGTACTGGGGGAAGCAAATCATATCCAGGCACACACTGAGGAACAGCTCCAACCCTGCTTTGCTGGCAGAGCGCCACCCCCACCCCGCCCTCTTCACCAACTGCCAGCACCATGCTTCTCAGGTTACGACAGTGGAGAGGCCACCAGGACCACAGCAGATGGGAGCCAACCCCACCATCTCTCTCCCCAGGCTCCCCTGGACGTTAACACGAGGTGCTAGGCTGCATTCCTTGAGTAGTCAAAAAACACAGCCCGATGTCAAGCTGACCTCTCCCCTAGCACTCCTAGAACTGTCTGCACCTCCCCAAGACTCGCAGGCTTCCCAGGGTTGGTTTCATCCCTTTGCGAGGCTTCAGGGTAGAGCTGACATCACAGCGTGCCCGGACTGTGAAGTCACCAGTGGGCCGTGTGCCAAGAAAGTGTCTTGGACCCCCAGAGCAGCCTGAGGAGGGGCTGGGGCCCTCAGAGAGGGTCGCAAGGCTGAGAGCAGCATACTTGGGCACCCTGGAACCAAACACGGGGGAGACAGCTGCTCCACAGATCAGCTCCACGTCCACGTGCACAGGCTGCTCGGGAGGGGCACGGGTGGGAGGTGGGTGCGGATCTGAGGACGCTTCATGTCTCGGTGCTGGCTGTTAGACAGACTTCACTTATGGTTTTCCACATGTATACAAAATCGAAACAGTGGGACAGCTGTCACCTGACTAGCTCTTTGCAAGGTATGTGGCCTTCCTCTACAATGGCTCAAGTATCCAGTATCGCAGGACCCACTTTGCTTGCCAAACAAATGTAGGGACCAGAATTCATCACCATTATCAGAAAGAAACTCAATTAATTTTTCCAATTGACAACATAGGTGTCAAGGGTCTGAAATTCACCTACCTCCCTTCCAATGGGCAAGACAGTTTCTTCTTTCATTTTTCTGTCTAAATGTTTTCTTCCCAAAATCTGCCATTCCTTGGGCACAGTGATAATTAACATGCTAGTTACACTGACAGTCTCTTCCCATTTAAAGCAGTTTCCTAGAAAGTAAATTTTTCCTCAGCGTGCAGACTCACATTCAGAGTGTTTCCTTCCCCGAAGAGAAAATATGGCAAGTGAGTGAATATGAGGTGACCCTTTTGCATCCCCGAGATACTAAGGGAAGGTGTGTCCTGTGTTACCCACTATTGCTGCTCACTATGGTGCCTTCCCAGATCTGGGGGTCAGCCCAGGCTGTACACTGCTCTGAAGTGTTCCTACTGCTGACAAATGCGACCTACTGTCTTGGCCAGGACAGGAGTCCCTAGCAAGCTGAATGAGCCTTGTCTTGGCTCTTCTGGGCTCTAGGTCCTCTGAGCATTGGCCACATGCTTCTGCTTGCCTGTCCACTGTCCACTGCCTCCCCTCACTGTGGGGACCTGAGGGACTGGATCAGGCTCTCAATCTTCAGTTATGATCTCAGTGCCCACTACCTGCACAGAACCCAACCACCTCTCGCCTGCACCACAAACCATCCTGACCCATGTGATCTATTGCATGGATTATTTCAATGACTGCTCAGCAAGTCCCATGTTCCTACAGTCTATCCTTTTCCCCTTTAGGCTGTGTATGTCAAGCAATGTAACAGAGAGATCTTCTGAGAATAAAACTAAGGTAGTAAAACTCCTTTACTCAAACTCTTCAGGGGCTTCCGCTTGACTCAAGTAAAAGGCAAACATCTTAACCCAGTCCATAGATTTCCTTAAGATGACACCTGCAGCCTCTCTGACATTATCTCTCCTCCTTTGTCACTCACTCCACTCACCACACAGCTCTCTTGCTGCAATGAACTTAGGGCTAGAAAAGGAAAGGGTAAAGAGAAGATTGCGAAGCAGACTCAAAAACAGAGGAAAGGAAAGGTCAGAGAAACATGTCTACTTTGGGCTTCACAGTGAACTTTGACAGACAGGGGAGAGAACACCCGTGAGCTGGTCCCTCGGGCGCCATCACTTCCTCAAATTTCCATTGGGTAAGATGCCTGCTTCTCTGATTCCCTCTCTGTCTTTCCCTCTTTTCCTCCTTCCCTCCCTCCCTCTCTGTCTCTGTCTCTCTCTCCCCTAGCTGGTATGAGGTGAGCTCACTCCTTCTGCCAAGCCCTTCCCCTCACCATGATGTTTCCACCTTGAATCCAGCCAACCATGATTGAAACTATGAGACAGAGTGAACTTTTCCCCCTTTAGGTTGCGTGTGTCAAGCATCCTGTCTAATACACACCTCCTTTCTCAGTGCCATAGGGCTGTACCTGGGCCCACTGACACCCTACGTGATCACCTAGATGGAGCAAAACTGCTGTGTGTCACTTCCGGTTCCTGTCTTATCTGTGAAAGACTTAGTCTGATCATCCTTAGCCCTGCACCCTCTTCCTGCCAGCTATCAGATAATGAAAAATAGAACAATGGGGGCCGGGGAGTTAGCTCAGTGGTTCCGGCGCCTGTCTTGCAAGC
>PVIR01037053.1:0-15399 GCA_004026965.1 Petromus typicus | reverse complement strand
CAAAACTTCCTAACAAAATAATAAGAGAATAATAGTCCTCACAATGTATTTTTTTTTAAAGCAGTGGCTAAGTTTATTCAAGAAAATAAAAGTTATGAACGAGGGAGAAAGTGCCTCAGCCGATGAACTTGGGTCAAGTAAAAGGAGAAAAAGCAATAATAGGACCCCTGGAGCAAGCAGAGTGGGCGACACAAAGAAAGTCACCAGAGCCCGCAGTGTATATTGTTATCTTCAAAGTAGCTACTTAAATGAATGATTGGTGATGTATATTCCTTATTCATATTACACACACATATGTAACATGTAATTTCATACATATCAATTTGTGCTGTACTATCAATTATTAAATTGCTTGTGTGCAACTAATTATCATTACGTGACACAATTTTACTATAGATATAAATTACACTACATAGTAACAAAAGTAATTAATCTTAGTGCACTGCTTTTTAAAAAGAAAAATTAATCTATTTCTCCTTTCTGTAGTGTTACTTCCAAACCTATTTCAACAAGTTTGATAATTGTATTCCCTCTTCAAATATAACAGCGTCCAATATTTTATCATTGTACTTGGTGATAATTTGAAGTTAGCATAAAATTAAACTGTCAAGAAATCAGGACATTGACAATCTTAAAGCCAACCCTGAATAAAATGATCACATTAACTTTATCTGCCATTGATTCTTGACTTGCAAACAGATCAAAATAAATTGTTTATTTAATTTTTCTGATTTAAAGTCCAGTCGTGGAAAAATTGTAATATGTCAGTTGTCACATATAATTTCTCTTGAAAACTAAAATGAAAACTTCATAGCTTTTTTTTGAAGTCAAAGGATCTTCCATAAAAATTAGCAGCTGTCATATATAAATGTTCCTTCAAAATAGCTATTATTTATAACAGTACCAATGAGTTATCTCACCTCTTTCTCGAGTTATTTCAAGGTACCAGGAATGATAGATAACAGACAGAAAGACAGGCAGGGAATATAATTAAAATCCTAACCTGTTCCAGCTGGTTAAATCTAGTGAAATACATTCTTTTCTTTCTTTTTATAATCTTAATAAAAAAAGCCTCCATTAACTCAAATTACTTTTTAAAAATTTCTTTATCTGATGACATTAAATTATAAATATCACATTTTAAAAAAGTTTTAGATCAGAATTTATGACTTTGTACTTTCTAAATAAATTCATGTAAAATTTATTAAGGAATACAAATCAGTTTAAAAGAAGGCTAACCTACCAGTTAATCACAATACAAGTAATTAAACATCATATAAAATTAGGACTAAAAGAGGTTTGAAAAATCATATTAATACTTTTTCTTGTATGCCTGATTTAGACACACATAGCCAATTATCTACATTGGAGTGACTTGGAGATATATTAAACTAAATTAATATTGTAAGTTCTTCCTCACCCTGTGTTTCTTTCAAAGAGGTCACCTTCCTATTAACAAATGTCAGCATAACTAATCAGGATCATCCAGCAGGAAATCTTGCAGTGGTTTTCTATTTCTTTCTTTGTTTCTTTGCTACCTGTGGTGAATTAACTAATGATAAACTTGTAACATCGAGTTGAACTGAATCAGTGGGGTCTAGTTATGAAAGATCCACCCAAGGACTGGTGTCAATTTCCATGAAAAGAGAACTGGAGGAGAAGATTGGGCCTGTCAGTTTTCTAGGAGAAGCCTGCTGTGGTTAGTTTTCCTCACTTGAACTTGGCTGTTCCTGTCATCAGAGGAGCTCAGGGCCTCGCTGTCCCTGCAAACAGCTGCTGTTCTTCTCAGGGGAGCTCTGACCTCCCCATGAGCATCAGTTTCTGGCTCCACTGTAGACCCCTTAGTCAGGGAGCACAAAACCTTCATCCCAGTGGGGTGGGCTCTGGCTTCCTGGGTGCAGATCTTCAATACAGAAAGGCAAGAGACATTGCTGTGGGCTTTCATATCTGTCTGGACTCAAGGGGACATTGCCTTGGACTGTAAGCCTTTAGCTGGACTGATGTGAGCTGTTTCTGGGGTCCTGGCTCTTGCTTGGATTTTGTGGGCTTCTAGTGTGCAGTTACTCTCTTGTGCTCCTCTGCATTTGACTTTTTGAGTAATTATCATAAAATAGTTCCACAACCATGTGTCCTGTATTTAATCCCCTTGCTGAAACCCGACTGTGACACTGCTCTTCTGCTACATCTGCAGGTTAACAAGGGTTCATATCTTCCACCTCTTTCGGCTGCACAGAGTCCCTATCTTAGGCTTCTTTGTCTACTCATAGGAGGAGACTCCTGATACCTGATTGCTGTTTGCTTCCTTGAAGCCATCTCTTCTGAGCATCTGCTTTCTCAAAATTAAACCAGACCATGTTGCTTCTCCACCAAAACCTCTTGTGGCCCTTAGTTTTTGGAAACATCATCTCCCCATAAACATTTTACCGGTCTATGATACCCAGAGTGATTTGGCTCTTAGCATCTTTCTACTTTCTCTCATATCCTTTCACCTTTTGCTCCTGCTGGCTTCCATCCTCTTCAATAGAAGGTCTTTTCCACTTTTGAGGCCTTTGCACTTATTTCCTTTGCCAAAAATATTCTTTGTACAGTCGTTATAGCTGGTTTCATTTCCTACCATCATGTATATTAGGTTAAACAGGACTCAAAGATGAACAGTAGCAGGGCACCAAGGGACAAAGGGCAATGAATATATATATATGTGTGTGTGTGTGTGTGTGTGTGTGTGTGTGTGTGTGTGTGTGTAGCCTATATAGGGAGCCTGGAGATGTACATGCATGTTAATGTACACACACACACACACACACAGATGCTCCTCACTTCACAGGTTCTTTCTGATAAGCTCATTAGAAATTAACAGTATAAGTTAAAAATTAATTTAATACCTCTAACCTACAGATTAGCCCAGCTTAGCAGCATGATGTACTGTAAAGTACCAGTTATTCACTCTCATGATCGAGTGGCTGGCTATGGTCTGTGACTGGATGTATTGGAGAAAGAATGGTACCACATATTGTCCTTTTTTAAAGGTTTTTTTTTGAGACAGGGTCTCACTTTGTGGTTCAGGCTGGCCCTGAGCTCAGCCTCCAACTCACATCACAGCAATCCTTCTGCCTCTGCCTCCTGAGTGCTGGGATTACAGGCATGAGCCACCACACCCAGCACTGTGGTATGTGGTACTGGTTGCTGCTGGGGTGAGTCTCCACGCCCATTATTGTATGTGGTTACTGGGGATCGAACCCGGTCCTTGCGCTTGCAAGACAGGTGCCAGAACCACTGAGCTAAATCCCTGGCCCAATTTTTGTCTTTTTTTTTAAAGACAGTGTCTTGCTCTGTAGTTCAGGCTGGCTACAAGCTCACTATATGCCTCAGGTGAGCCTTGAACTCACAGCAATCCTTCTGCCTCTGCCTTCAAAGTACTGGGATTATAGGTATGAGCCACCATGGCTGGCACTGTGGTGTGTGGTACTGATTACTGATGGGCATGAGTCACTATACCTGGCATTGTGCTATGTGATAACCGGGGATGGAACTCAGGATGCTGCACTTGGCAGACAGATGCCAGAACCACTGAGCTAAATCCCCAGCCCTCAAATTATATCTTTTAAACTTAGAGCAGAAGATTTTTCTGATCTAATTTCCAAGTATTAAGGAGATTTTATGATAAACTTAATGAATGTCAAAATATGTATCACTATAAGTATAAATAAAGCCAGGTTTATATACATCTTCAGAAATATTTTCTTCCTAAACTGCAAATAGCCATCTTATTGTAAAAATGGAATATAGATTTTTAAATTCCTGTTCTCTATTAAAGTAAACACAGGATGTGGAGAATATGTACCAAGAATATTGAAAATTAAATCACAGGAAGAAGTCTGCTCAGCAATTTCATTCAGTTTTGATACAGAAGTTTATTAACAAAATTAGCAAATTTTCCAGCTTTAGCTTAGGCTAAATATGTCCCAGTCTTAAAAGTGTTAAAGCTTCAAAAAAGTAAGGAAACAAATTTTATATATATGGGGGGGTGGTAGGTTGGGTGGGGCTATGGGAAAAAATGAGAATTAAGTTGTGTCTTATACTGGTACAAATCCTCATTATGGAGTGCAATCATGATGTGTATATTTAATGTACCAATAAAGATAATTAAAAAAAAAAGTGTTAAAGCTTTCTGTAAAATGTAATAATGAACTTAATTAAAATCTGATTCATCCTGCTTAGCTGGCCAGATGCTGGTAATTTAAACTATAATTTATATTTAATAGATAATCAAATTATTGCTATTTATAAAATTATCAATATTAAAATATCACATAAAGTAATTTTAATGTTACTAAATTTTTAAATTATTCCTCAATTTTAGTAAATATTTCTACTTAAATAATATTAATATTTCTCTACCTTATCTATGCATTATTGTTTTTATTTGTTTTATAGGTTTTAAAATTTTGGAGAAAAACATTTATCTGTTGACCTTGGCATACCCTCTGGAGAGGTAATCTGGTGCCTGAGAATAGAACTGCTATATTTTATTTGGAAAACTTGTCACTTCTCATGTGGAATTACACATTTGCTGCCTTTTCATTTTTAAAATATAATTTTCTCACCCCAAATGCACTCATTTCTATTCTTTTTTTGTAACAGGTATTTTGTGGGCACAAACATTTTTAGTGATTCCCGGTTTCTTCCCACTGCTCTTTATAACAGGTGGACCTGTTTAGAGGCAAGAAGGCAACAGACATACACACAGCCATGTCTGCTCTGGCCCAGGGAGTGGTACCATCTTCAGAGCCCCAGAAGTCCTAATGGGCCACGTACACCATCACTATGATCCATTTAAATGCAGATGAAAGTTCAGTCCTCATAGTAACACTTTTTTTTTTGACAGGGTCTTACTTTGCAGTTCAGGCTGGCTCTGAGATCAGCCTCAAACTCACATCACATAAATCCTCCTGCCTTTGCCTCCCGAGTGCTGGGATTACAGGTGTGAGCCACCACACCCGGCACTGTGGTATGTGGTGCTGCTGATTGCTGCTGGGTGTGAGTCTCCATGCCCAGTATTGTATGTGGCTACCCGGGGGAAATTGAACCTGGGTCTTTGCACTTGCAAGACAGGTGCTGGAACCACTGAGCTAACTCCCTGGCCCAACACTTCTGAGGCACAAATTTCCTCTATTCTGACACTAAAGGAACTGGCTGGATTGAGCCTTCAAATCTTATATACTATTTCCTTCACTCATCTATCTTTTTTTCTTCTTTTTTTTAGTATTCATAAATATTTGGTGAAAATACAAAACAATAAAACAACAGTGTTACCTACAGAAAGTCCAAATTTATGCTTGAGTCATCTCATTTTTGGGACAGAAGCCATAAAAATATTCTCCTGTTTCCAGTTTCCTGTTCTGACTTTGTCCCATAGTCTTGTTGACCTACATGAATTTCCTCAATTCATTACCTACTTGCTTTACTTCTACTTTTAATATTGATTTCTTTTTCCACTTAACACTCTTCTCCAAGCCCGCTCTTGTTTAGGATTACACTTTGGAAGCAATAAGAGTTTCTGTTACAGAACCACATCCAAGTGATTCATGTTATCACACATTCTATTTTAAGGCAAGGTGGGCTGGGGCACGTAGGGTGCGGTTGGGGCAAGGTGCTGGAAGGAATAAAAGAACTCTGGTTGCTAGGTAACTCTAGAGCACACAGGGAGTTCACAGATGCCACCCCTCATGACGTGTGACCAGAGACTCAGGAATATAGTTAAGCATAATGACAATGATTTATTAGCTTTTTAAAAAAGCTATTTTGCTTTTGTAAGAAATAGAATGCTTTCCCTCTATTTCCATCTCTGAAAGCCATAGCAATCGAGAGAATGAATAGAAACTATGGAACTCACATTTTCAAGAAGTAAGGAGTTGGCTAAACTACCAAAATACAGCCTTTGAAGAATACAGCTAACTATGATGAACATCAGGCCAAATGAAGGAAAAGCTTTAGCAGGCAGAGTGCAGGTCCCGAATTTAAGCAGATTTTAAGTAGCAGCCTCCATTTGTAGAAGACAGACTAATTGAAGGAAAACTGGGAAGATCCTTGCTGAGTGGGTTTAGATGAGGGGTGAAACATTTTCTACATCAGAAAATGGGATGGTTCTGGAGAAGGAATGCCATTTTCTTAACTTTCAGTGTACTAGCCTATTTACAATGGGAAATAGCCTGGATAGAGGATGGCTTACTATATATATATAGTTAGGCTTACTATGTGTATATATATATATATATATATATATATATATATATATATATACATGCATATATGTATGCATATGTATATATAAAATTTATCTGTCCATTTATATAATTTATATAATATATATATAATCTATCTATCCATATATATTACATATATACATATCAATATATATAACACACATATATATCCCATATTATATATAGTATATATTACATATATCCATATATATTTTACATATATACATATCTATATATATATCCATATATATTACACATATAGATGTATATACATATTACATTGAAACCACAGAGTTTTCTGAGTGATATGACTATATATCTCTTATACCCTCTGACTGCTTTGTCTGAGATTAAAAAACCAGTCAGAGTATAGGAGATATAGTAGTATACACACACACACATACATACACACACACACACAGAAAGAGGAAAAAAAGAACAGAAATAAAAATGAGAATTTCATATCTTCTGCTCACTTACCTCTTCCTCTAGATTAGTCTCAACCTTTCACTCTAGTGAGTATCAGGCTGTAATGAATGCTATTAGTTTTAAAATGAGAAGACAATAGAGGATCCATATAAAACCTCTACATGGATATTATACAGAAAAAATATAAGTAATAAAGAATATTTCAAGTGAAGAGTAAGCAAAGAATATATTTTAAAGCACTCCAGGAAACAGATAAAAATTAGAAGGCAGATTTTCTCTATACTAGCAAAGAGTTTTAAAGAGGCAACAAGAGTAGAAATACCTTTTTAAAAAAAAATCTTTGTTGGGGGCCGGGGAGTTAGCTCAGTAGTTCCGGCGCCTGTCTCGCAAGTACAAGGACCCGGGTTCGATTCCCCGGTAACCACATAACAATACTGGTCTCCACACCCACACCCAGCAGCAACCAGTACCACATACCACAGTGCCGGGCATGGTGGCTCATGCCTGTAATCTCAGCACTCGGGAGGCAGAGGCAGGAGGATTGTGATGTGAGTTTGAGGCTGAGCTCAGGGCCAGCCTGAACCACAAAGCGATACCCAGTCTCAAAAAAAAAAAAAAATCTTTGTTGGTACATTACATATACACATCATGATTGGTCTCCATAGTGGGGATTTGTACCAGTATAAGACACAACTTAATAATACCTTTTAAGGGCCAGGGATTTAGCTCAGTGGTTCTAGCACCTGCCTTGTAAGTGCAAGGTCCTGGGTTCAATCCCCGGTAACCACATACAACAATGCAGCGTGTGGACACTCACTCCTACCAGCAATCAATAGCACATACCACAGTGCCAGGTGTGCTGGCTCACGGCTGTAATCCCCGCACTTAGGAGACAGAAGCAGGAGGATTGCTGAGTTCGAGGCTGAGTTCAGGACCATCCTGTACTATAAAGCGAGACCCTGTCTCAAAAAGTTAAAAAAAAAGAAGTAGAAGAAATTTTTTTAGCTCACAATTCAGAGGTTTCTGTCCAGGCAGAAACCTCATGGAAAAGGACTGTGACAGTAAAACTCTTCACACCATGGCAACTATGAACAAGAAGAGCAAAAATAGCCAGACCCAGAGAGATGTCCTGCAATGTCATGCCCTCAGTCACCTCTCTCCCTGAGCTAGGCCCAACCTCCACCTCTGCAGCTATGAATGAATTCATCAGTTGATCGATACTTTGATGAGGTTAGAATCTTCATGATTCAATTGCTTTGCAAAAGCTCCACCTCTGAACAGATGAGTCTCTTGGAAGTCATTTTAGATCCAAACTGTAAAACTAACAGGGCCAGAAATCATTATAAAGTTTGCAAATAATTATAATAAAAAATTCACCCATAAATATATAGAACAAAAGATAAAAGAACAGAGTGACAATAAAATGTGGGAAAGAAAATGTTAAAATCAAGAATTTATATGATAATATAAAGTGATATTTTGAAGGTCAAATTGGTACAACACAGAATAAAATGTATTAAATGGACTCTCAGAATGACTTTAAAAATATAAATCATAGGCTGTATAGAAGAGAAATGCCTGGGACAAATTAACCCAGAAAGATTAAAAGGTAAGAAGTAAGTTCATACAGCCAAGAACTTTGGAGGCCATGTTTTTTTTTTTTTTTTTAAGGTTTTTTGAGATGGTCTCGCTTTGTAGGTCAGGCTGCCCATGAGCTCAGCCTCAAACTCACATCACAGCAATCCTCCTGTCTCTGCCTCCCAAGTGCTAGGATTACAGGCGTGAGCCACCACGCCTGGCACTGTGGTATGTGGTACTGATTGCTGGTGGGCATGAGTCTCCACACCCAGTATTGTATGTGGTTAACAAGGGATCGAACTCAGGTCCTTTCACTTGCAAGACAGGTGCTGGAACCACTGAGCTAAATCTCCAGCCCTGGAGGCCATGATTTTTAGACAGAGATAAAATAAAAAATAAATAATTCTAAATAGGATTGTTTAAAATAATAAATAAATCCAAACATCCAGTGTTTACATTAAACTGAATAATAAAGCTCATTTATCCTATGAAAGATCAAATAGTAGGAAAAAAATAAATCTATGAATCTAAAAAATTGTTAAGGTCAACCACACATATATTCACATAATTTTGTACATTAAAAGTAAATAATTAATTTCCCTTTCAAATGCTGTTATTTTTAACAAATGTATAGACCCCAAAGTAATATAAATTACAAATAAAGGGAAAAAGGCTGATGAGAGTCTAGAATCATCAAGTGAAACATGGAGATGTAAAGGTTCAACTTGCCTAAGACTGAATTCTTATGATCTCATGGCTCAGAAAAAGAATCTGTCTTCTGAAAAAAATCTATAGACCCAAGCCTTGGCCTAGTGCCTTTACAACTGTTCATATATAGAGTTTGAGTTCCTCATTTTATTCATGATAGGAGAGAAGCTGGTGTGTCTGTAATAATAAGCGCTGATTTTCTGGTTCGTGGATCCCTGTCCTTAATCATGCAAGACTGGTGATGTTTCCAAACCTAAATGCTGAGTCACTGGGCAGGTCTGGAGCCAAGGTCCTATCACTTTGAATTGTGAGTATGTTCTGGCCTCTTGTTACACTAGAAAGTACAGTGTTTTCCTAATTATGGAGCTTATAAGTCCAGATCTGCAGAGTGTACTTCTAATATCAGTGCTTAGAGGCTAAGGATGAAAAATTTAAAAAGGCTGGTGATGTAGTTCAGAACAATGGCTCTGGGTTTGTCTCTCAGTGCTGCAGTAAAACAAAACAAAATAAAACAGTCCAAAGTGAAAATCCCACAAAAATGACCTGAGAAGCTCCTGCAGTTCTGAGGGTTGAGATGACTCTCACATCAGGGTCTTGCCCTTCTGAACCTTCGTGTGCTCTGGGATGCGGACTGCACAGCACCTCCACACCTCTGCATTCGTACTATCTCCTTGTCTCCATGGGGCTTTCCAGTGAGTGCTCTAAGGCTGACTGGGCTACCAATCCTATTTGTATGCTTTTGATGACAGAAAAACAGAATTTTTCGAAGCTAGAAATTAAGAGGTTAATTGGTTAAAAGGAGAATAAAATTTAAATGGCAGAATAATAGATAAACATGCTGAAAACCTAAGAGGCTGTATAGCTAAAGTTCAGAAGAAGGAATAATTTGCATTGCATATATGTATAGTATTCTTTTATATAATACTTGTATGATGTAAAAAATTATATGTTCCTTTGTTTTCTATTGCTAATAACATAATACCAAAACTTGGTAAGTTATTAAAAAATGTGGTTAATTTTAGATCATAGTTCTGGACCAAGGTCAGTGACCTGCATCTGGGGATAGATATTTTGCTGGTAGAGTTCAAAGGTTACACATTATCACATGGTAAAGACACAGAAAATGCACCTGGATATACATGTGTTTACTTATGTGTGCATCTGTATTTGCATATGCGGGCTCATGTATGTGAGGAAATGCGAATCCATTTTGAATCATAAACAATCTACCTTGATGAACTTACCTAATTCTAGTCACCTTTGAAAAATTACATCTCAAAACACCATAGTCAGATTGAGTTCTCACCAACTTACTACTTCAGAATTCGAATTATATTCCAATGAGTTTCACAGTGAACAAAGTATATATGAGGAATTAATTATTCTGAAGAATTAATAAGCCAGGAATAAATGAAATAGACCATAAACAAAAAATAATTTATAAAAATCAAAAGTCTGTTCTCTGAATATTATGGTTTGGATCTAAAATGGCTCCCGGACTCAAATTTTCCTATGACAAGGGCTGTAGCTGACTCACTATTAGGAGGTTGACTCTGACTAGGACAGGTGAGTAATTGAAGACCTGACCTTGGGGGATATATCATCCTTCCTGACCTATCTTTTCTTTTACTGCTCCCTGGCTGTTATGACATGAGCAACTTTCTTCTGCTAGGCCCTCCCACCATTCTGTCTTGGCTGTGGACTGAAAATATGAGTCAAAGTAAACCTTAGGTTGTGAGTGTTGTACATTATGTTCCAGTATTGAGAGAGTGACTAAGATAGATTCTGATAGCAGAAGTAGTCATTCTACTGTTAATGGTTTAGAAAGTTTCACATTAGTTTGTAGAAGTATGGAAAGGTTTAGAGACATTGGCTTGAGAAGCCCTACAATACTGAAGCCAGGCCGAACAGGAAACCCCAGTCTGAGTTCAGAAATCTAGACTCAGGAAGCCATGGACTTAGGAGGTTTCAGATGAGGGTAAGACTGCATTGGCAGCTGAACTCAAGACAATGTCCTACATTTTGCTTATGTCCTGAAACTTTGCAGAAGATTGAGATAAAGGGCAATCAGCTAAAGTGGCAAAGTAAATTTCAAGGAAGCCCAGCTTTGGGGCTTCAGTGTTAGTACTGTTGGAAGCTTTTAGCTAGGTTGTAGTGAAGAGCAGAAAACGCATTTGAAAAATGTTCAGGTTGTCTGGAGGAAGTGTTGGAGTTGTTATCCTTGGAGTTATCCTTGTTGGGCTGGTTTAGCAAGTATGCAGAATGCAAAGTCTATGGGGTCAGGGATGCTTCTACCCAGATATCAGAAAAGTCACAAGAGGTCAGACACTTCCTGAGAGGGCTTTATATGAAACTCTGAAAGTGAACCAAGAATGCAAGCAAGACCCCAAGAAGTTGGAAATGCCAGGAATGAGCAACATCTGCTAAGAAAAGCTGCAGGCACTCAGAAAACCACCCCAAGAGAGAAGCTATGAGGGTTCTAACCCCCCCTTAATGCTGTATGCTTGGGCTGTCCAAGCCTCACCACAGATTGCCCTGGGTTCTGGAGACATAAATACAGATATTAATATTTATTTCAGTCTTGTTTTGGTCCCATTCCTTTCCATTTGCCTATTTCTCCCTTTTAGAATGGGAATTTTATCATGTATCTATTTTTGTAGTGTTTAATTTTCTTTTTTAATCTTTACAGAGGTTCAAGCTGAGTTTGCCTGGAGTCTCAGAGAAGACTTTGGACTTGGACTTTTTAGTAGTGTTAAAACCACTAAAACTTTGACAGTTCTTAAGGATGGAATAAATGCCTTTTTATTTATTTATTTATTTATTTGTGAAAAGATGGAGGCCAGGAGCAGAATGTTATGTTTTGGCTTAAAATTGCTACCAAAGTTTCATAGGTGTTTTTTTTTTTTTTTTGTTTCTTTGTTTGTTTGTTTGTTTTTTGAGACAGGGTCTGACTTTGCAGTTCACGCTAACCCTGAGCTCACTATGTAGCCCAGGTGAGCGTTGAACTCACAGCAATCGTCCTGACTCTGCCTCCCTAGTGCTGAGATTACAGGAATGAACCACCACACCTGGCCCAAAGATTCATGTGTTTGAAGGAGACTGGATTATGGGGGCGCCCCAGGTGGCTTGCTGTTGGGATTCAGACTCTAGAAAAAGTGGATCACTAGGGGCATGGCCTTGATGAGTACATGACCCTTCCTGGCACCACCCACCTCTCTCTGGTGTCTCTCTGCCATGACGCGAGCAGCTTTCCTTCCTCAGGTCTGCCCACTATGCCTTGCTCCCTTGGATCCTGCTGACTATGAACTAAAAATGGAGTCAAATGTCTCTTTCTTTTAGTTGTGGGTAAGTTTCTAAGACCCCCAAGTAAAGAAGTAATATCATGATTAAAGTAGTATTTCATCTTATCGAAATTTTAAAAACCACACTTTTAAATGAAATAAAATTTTGAATGGAAAAAATGTTTTTATTCTTTACAAGTTTTTATTGAATTCCACTATGCGCCAATATATCCAGCATATTTTCTCATTGGTTCTGAGAATACTGACATCTCCTAAAACAAAATAAATACTTGCTCACAGAGCTTACATTTCCATGGAGATAGCAAAATAAATATAACAAATAAAATGTATAGCTTGTTGGATAGTGACAAGTCTAATATTAAAATTACAAATGGAAGTGAAGTAAGCAATGTGGTTTCTTTCACAGGAAGTACAATTTTCATTTGTCTGGCCAGGAAAGTGACACCGGCCAACTTACGTTGGTGAGGAAGCAGGCTCCATGTCTATCCACAGGAAATAAGACAACCTGGAGAAAAAATTATATGTCATGTCCTGAGGGAGAAGTAGGTTTCATCATTGGAAAGTTTTACCTCAAAAAGGAACATCATCTGATTTAGTTTTTAAAAACAGCAATTTAGTTGCTGCCAAGAATAGACCAGATGGGACCAGGATAAGAACAAGAAAATCAATATATGGAAAAATTATTGCTTTTGAGAAATAAGTAGATTTTATTATATAAAATAAGAAAAAGGTATATAATCTACTGTACCTTCACTTGAAGCGAGGACTAGGTAATCACATACCTGGAAAAGAAGGAAAGCAATGCCTAACATACATTACTTATGAACATGATAATTGCTGACCTCCTGGAAAAATGCTGGGTAGTTTGTGCTATTAGAACCATCTGTATCTTTGGAGTTTTTTAACCAGTTTCTAGAACTGCTTTGGCAAACAAATCTGGAATGTGTTGATTTGTCAGCATAACCTCCCTAAATATGTTATGCACGCTAATTTTTATTTTCCAAAATCCTTCTATCATGAAAATCAGTTTACTAGGGCCATCTCTTAAAACCTCACTTAATATCCTTTGCTGGAGGTCTTCTACAAAGAGAAGGAAGAATGAGGTAGCAATGGCCAACCTATGGCACGTGTGCCATGGCAATATGTTTGTACCATTGAAAACTAAAAGATTTGCCATCACAGGATGAGGATATTTATCTCCCTCATTCATCTCATAATTCCTTTACCCTTCAAGTGATTATAACTTGACTTTGCATAACACCTTTGGTTTGGCTGTCTGATTAGTTGACAGATAATAGAGGGTTGGACAAAGGTAGTAACAGAAAGGTGGTAACATTTTAGATTTATTTAAAGTGTATGCAACAGTATTTCAAGAGGGATTTGATGAATCTTATCAGGACAAGGAAAGACTTGAAGGGGAGTCATTTAAATTTAGCCTGGCACGAGTTAAAATACGCAAATTGTCTCCCTTATTCAAAATACTTAAACCACTAGTGTTTTTAGGTTTCAGATTTTTTGGGAATGAGACTCAGTCTTAAAGACAAAATTCACTTATATTTCACATGCATCTTATACATACACCTTATGTACATAACCTGAAGGTCAATTTTAACAATATTTTTAATTTTTCCAGTTTTTGATTACAATTTTGCATCTGAGGTCTGGTGTGGCATTTTCCACTTGTACCATCGTGTTGAAACTCATGAAGTTTCTGAGAATGGAGCTTTTAAAATTTCCAATTAAGGATGCTCAACCTGTACTACTTGTTGTCATTCACTGATAGAAAAATTCTAGGCGAGAAGCCTTTGGGGGGAAATTAGAAGTTTCAGATTGGACACATTGGATTTGAGATTCTCCAAAATTATCCAAGTGTGATTGTATAAATTGTGGGCAGAGGAACTTGGGACTCAGGAAGTGTAGAATTTTTACAGTAATTAGGAAACCTCAGCATGTGGTATTTTAAAAAATTATGGCCTGCGATAATGTCCCAGTGTTCTCTGAGGTCAGAGAGATAATGAGAAACAAACGAAACACTGAGAAAGGCCGGCTGGTGCCATGGGAGCAGTCTAGGGAGTCATCAATTGAGTCGAATGTTCTCAGGCCAAATAACATGAGGCTGAGGCGCCATCATTAGTGATTTTTGCTGTAGTTATTTTGCTAACGGGATGTAGTGCAAATGACAGTAGTAGGGTAAAAATACGAAAGGTCATAAATCAGGCATAGCAAACATAGGTAAGTGTTTTAAGGACTTCCGCTGTTTCAGAAATAAGAGAGATGAGTGTCAGGAGGGGAGTAAAATGGCATCAAAGGACTAATTGTTGAAGTTAGAGGAAGTGATCGTCTATTTTTAGGATGACAGAAGAAACGAATTGCATAGAACAGAGGGAGCAGGATGGCTGGAGCCAGGTCTGGAGAGCAGACAGAAGGCAGAGGTGAGACTACGCCGCCGTGACCATGGCGCAGGAAGGAGAGAGCACGGTTAACTCTATCTCAGTCAAGCAAGTGGCAGAAGTCATTAGCTTAGTGAGGCTCCCCTGGCAGAGAGAAAAAGGTATGAAATTCAAGAAGAAAGAGTGAAGTAAAAACAGTTCGTGTGCTTTTCTGGAAGCCACGGTTACCTTTGGTGTTGCAGGGCCTAAATTGAAAAGGAATCCTGACATCACGCTGTCTACTCCTCCCACCCATTTAGCTGCTGGGGAGCTGCAGGCAGGCCTCAGACCTTCGCGCGGTTCTGACATTGTGTTTGAGGAGGAGGCACATGGCGGAGGTGAAGAGACCTCTAAAGAGAGATTTTCTTGTTTGACTGTGGACAGAACTGAAGGTGGGCAAGCAGGGCACAAGGAAGCACTGACACTTTGTGTTACTGTAATAAGGTGTGTCCCGTGTACTCTTGGGCTCTTACCAAGTACACTCAGCCTTCTGTGTAGTGACTCCCCGATCAGTCCATCATACACCACGAGTCAAAAGTGCTTTTAGAACAGTACACTGCATGTGAGCTATTTCCTGCATGTGACCCAAAGGCCCACTGAGAGTTGTAGCTAGTCCTGCCACCCAGCATCCTGGGAGAGGATCACTCTTCTTATCTCTAGTCCAGAGGAGACTAAAATCCCAAATTTGAA
>PVIR01037052.1:0-15434 GCA_004026965.1 Petromus typicus | reverse complement strand
AATAAACTTTAAAATAAAAAAGAAATCTAACTTTGAAGGGCCTAGACTTTCATTACATCAAACAAGCTGATAGGATTGACTTTTAAACTTTTTAAGAAACAGAAAAATAATACAATACCTCTGCCCTATTTGAACGAAGAACTCTCAATAGGAGCAAGCTACAGTTACTAACCAGGTTCTTCTATCTCTTACTAGTCTATTACAAACAAAGCATATTTTCTCTCATAAGGTTCATTATACTTTACGTTATTCTCATTATTTGACATAAGAACTGATAGTCCAGGAGTGAACCTTATACTGAAGAGCTCTACTATAGAGACAACTCAAAACATACCAACTTATGAATGAATGAAAATGAAGCACCATGGACTGGGGATTTAGCTCAGTGGTTCCAGTGTCTGCCTTGCAAGCACAAGGGCCCAGGTTCAATCCCACATACAACAATACTGGGCATGGTGGCTCACACCTGTAATCCCAGCACTCGGGAGGCAGACACAGGAGGACTGCTATGATATGAGTTTGAGGCTAGCCTCAGCTACATAGTGAGTTCAGTGTCAGCTTGAACTACAAAGCGAGACTGTGTCTCAAAAAAAAAAAAAAAAGAAAATGAAGCACCACATCCATAAAAGGAAATAGTATTCAGCACTAAAAAGAAATAAAATACTGATATATGACCTGATATGAATGGATCTCAAAAGCATTATGAGAAGTGAAAGATGCCAATCACAAAAGAGCAATATTGAATGATTCTATTTACATGAAATATCAAGAGAAGAAAATCTGGAGAGCCAGAATGTAGATTAGTGGTTACCTAGGACTGGGGTTGCAATGAGGATCAATTGTAAATGGGCATAAAGAAATATCTGGGGATAATAAAAATGATCAAAAATTAAATTGTGGTAATGGTTGTGTAACTTAGCAAATGTACCAAAAATAATTTATACATACACTTTAAGTGGATACATTTTATTTTGATATGTTATATAAGTGGTACATAAACTATACTTCAATAAATATAATATTTTTTATTTTTATTTTATCTTTTAAAAAAAATTTTCCCATATGTCATATCCTGGTACAAATTTGCAGTGATGAATGGGATCATAATGCACACCTAACATGGACCAATAAACTCAATTAAGAAAAATAACAATACGGGGCCGGGGAGTTAGCTCAGTGGTTCCGGTGCCTGTCTTGCAAGCGCAAGGGCCCAGGTTCAGTTCCCCGGAAACCACATACCATACTGGGCGTGGAGACTCACCCCAGCAGCAACCAGTACCACGTACCACAGTGCCAGGCGTGGTGGCTCACGCCTGTAATCCCAGCACTCGGGAGGCAGAGGCAGGAGGATTGCTGTGATGTGAGTTGGAGGCTGAGCTCAGGGCCAGCCTGAACCACAAAGCGAAACCCTGTCTCAAAAAAACTAAAAAAAAAAGAAAAATAAGAGTAAGTAAATAAATTTTGTATAAACTGTAACAGTTATATGAATGTTATATAAATCAAAGCTATTATATAAATTATACTTCAATAAAATTTTTCTTATGGACAGCTGATCTTTCAATACTATATTGTAACTGTAAAATGCTGTGAAACAGATGCTTCCATTTGTCATAAAACATTTGTTCATGTGGCTCATCAACCACCCAAAATGGCCACCAATCAGCTTAAATTTTAGGAAATACAAAAGGTGGGGTTTTGTTTGCTTTGGTTTAGACTCATGAAATTCATTATGGAGAGTGACAATATCAAAAGCAGCTATAAATTCAGTTTCAAAAACGGCAAACCTAAAACTTTTTTATAGTGAAAGGATCCTAGGATAGCTTTAATTCAATTATACAACATCCGTGCTGCTAAAAAGCTAGTTTTTCAATGCGAAAACATTGAGAACCTTGCACTGCCAACAATATCTTAGGTCTAAGTCCATAAGTAACGCCACTAGAAATATGGAAATTTTAAAAGTAAACTGTGAACTACAAAATGTAGAAAAATATCCACATTTGGATATTGTAGATATTATATCATTAAGTATATACCTTTTTTATATAAGCTACATCATATTGTACATGGCAGAAGACAGAAAATGGGAAAAGTTTCTTTAAGCAACACCTACAAACAAAAAAGTGCTTTGTACGATTTTGAACATGTAACATAATTTGGACAGAGAAATTTTACTGGAATATGTACTAAAGAACATAGGTTCCTTATGTTTTTCTTATTTAGTTTCATTTTGCTAATGAGAAAGCAGAGGCAAAAAGTTACAGAAATTATCTAAAGACATACATAGCTTGGCTTAGAACCCAAACCATCCCATTTCAGTGTCTACACTTTGAACTCCTCTGCCATCCTGCCTAGTATGGAGGGTCAGTGCTTTATGATTCACAGACATCACTATTTGCAAAGTGGTAGAAAATTATGTACACAAATAGCTGTACAATTAAGCCTCAAAACATTTTTGAAAAATAGATTTAAAATGCAGCATCTTTTCAGCACAGTATATATACTTAGCAATGGAAATCTTTGAGCAGCTGCACTCAATTAAAACATTATTAAGCCTCAGGAAAAAAAATCTCCACACAGGAAAAAAATCCATGTTATTCTTCTCACTTATTGTGTTACTTCTGTAGTGAAATGTATTCATGAATGGAATTTGCCACTGAATAATAACTGTTTATAATGGTATAAACAGGCTTATTTTATATTCTTGGAGGGGGTGAACAATATGAAGTAGTAACAATATCGCCTATTCCTACATAATCCACGACTGCTTATCACAGTAAGTCTAGAGAGAAGAGGAAACCAAAGGATGAAAATAAGTTTTACTAATGCATAACATTGAAAGAAGGTAAATATGAGTGATATTAAATACACACTTCTTAAATTACTTCTCTGAGTGTCAAATATCACCTATGGCATGGATATGTGGCATACAAATGTCACTGGTTGTAAAGTTTTGGGAACTTTACTGAAATTTCAAAATACTTGCATCAAGAGAATAAATCCATAAGGGACCCATGCAAAGGTGGGCTTTTTTACTCCAATCAGGATTGGCACTGTATTTTCATAACATCTAAGGTCATGAGAATGAAGATGCTAACAAAGCTTATAAATCTGCTTCATTAATTTATGATATTTTCATTTAGTCTTTAATCATTTTTCAGTCTCATTTTGGTAGTTTGAATTGTTTTGAAATCTAACTCATATTTCTTTGCTTAGAAATCTATACTTCTTACTGAATTATAACTCATACTTAAGTTAAATACTAACATTCTTTCATGGTAGAAAAAGATGAATGGGATATATTTCCAGGTATCATAAAGAGTTTTCTCTATTGAGAACCTGACTATCAGGCAGAAGTCATTCCCACTGCAGTCAACAGCCCAATGGCTCAATATGTTCCCAAGCATCTAGAGCCGATGAGTATCTGCATTTGGTATTTTCAAAGCGGTAACTTTCACAAGATTTAGTAATCACTAATTTTTTTATAGACTAATTACACCACATGCTCAAAGTGAGTAACCAAGTTACCTAAAGATTAACTCAGTTCATATTTTCCCTTTCCCTTCGTTAATAGCCCCTTTCCCTTTTACTACACTCTTTTCCCTACGAACATTTTCTTCCTATTTCACAACACCTACCATACATCAAGATGTGTCCCACACTGGAACAACCCTCCAAGCTGAATGTGATCACCATGTATATATAAAATGTACCAATAACATCAGTTTGGCATAGTTTTTATTTCAGAATGAACCACTTCTTTTGTTTTTTGTTTGTTTATTTGTTTGTTTTTGTTGTTGTCTGGTTCTGTTATTGGGAATGAAACTCAGGACTCTGGTCATGGGCAGCATCCCCAAGTCCTGCCCCCCTCCTTTTTTTTTAGTTTGAGACAGGGTCTTGCTGACTTCTTAACTTGCCCAAACTGGAGCTAAGTTTGTGATCCTTGTGCCTGAGCTTTCCAGAATGCTCAAATTATAGATGTGAGCCACACTGACTGACTTGTCTATGTTTTTTGATATCACAGAAAGAGCAACACTGAAAAAGTAGTAGTTAGGCTGAAATTCAACTTGGTTGGCTTTGAGATCCATTGGGTGGATTGGTGGAACACGCAGCGGGGTACGGGAGGCACTGCTCTCTCGGCTGTGTCCAGTCCCTCCTTCTAGCTCTCTGTGCTGTTGTACTGCTCCTCTTCCTAGCCTGTCAACTAAATACCTTTGTTCTCTCACACCTTTCTATCTTGATGTTTCTGCCTTGGATTCAGATGATCACAGACTGAGTCCTGTTATCAGGAGCCAAATTAAACTTCCCTCCCTTAAATTGTGGGTATCCTGTACTGTATCTTTGCTGAGGAAAACTAATTAACAAAAAAATACTGAATGCATGTTTCTCAGATGAACTAATATCCACAGAAATAGCTGAAATTATTACAATTTAATTTCTGAGATGAAATATTAAGGTTACCCTTAATATTTACATTCCTACTGTTGGAAGGAATGTAAAGTAGTAAAGAGATTCCTCAAAAAGTAAAATATTAAAATTCTGTTCGGCCCAAATATACATCATACTACAGTGATACATGCATACATATACTAATAACAGGGCAAGTCACAAAAGCTGAATTCTGGAAACAGCCTAGAAGCCTATCAACAGATGAATGCTTAAGAAGCCACAAAAAAGAAGAAAATAATGCTTTTTACAGAAAAATCGATGGATATTGAGATGACAATGTTAAGTGAGATAAATCAGGCACAGAAAGTTAAATATCTCCTAGTTTTTTCTCAGAGGAGAAGGCCATGGTGTAAATTAATCAAAAGTAAAACAGAGGAGAGATGATAGCAAACAGGAAGGCACACTGGAGAAGGAGGCCAGACCAGGGGAATATAAGGGGAGGGTAGAAAAGAAAAAAAAGGGATCAAAGATGACCAAGAAAACTAGTTCTCAAGACAGCTGTAACTATTATGTAATATAAGCATACATCAAAAAAAAAAGTTTTCTTCAAGGAATTTTTCCCCTAAGATTCCTAAAATTTAATATTTATGTACAATATATGTTAAATAGGTACCATATATATGGTATAATATACAAACATAATGAAAGTTTTCTTGACATATTTTCAACACTGAAGCTTTTTTACATAATTATCACTTAGGATACAATAGTTAAAATTTATTGAGTAGCTATAATATGTGAGATATTTTAATATATTGCCTTATTTCTTAGAATAATCCAGTGGTTATTATTTTCAAATGGATAAATATGGCTCACAGGCTAAAGAATTCTCTCTTGGGCCGGAGATTTAGCTCAGTTCTGGGGCCTGTCTTGCAAGCACAACGGTCAGGGTTTGATCCCCCAGTAACCACATAACAATACTGGACGTGGAGACTCACCCAGCAGCAATCAGTACCACATAACACAGTGTCAGACGTGCTGGCTCACACCTGTAATCCCATCACCCAGAAGGCAGAGGCAGGAGGATTGCTGTGATGTGAGTTTGAGGCTGAGCTCAGGGCCAGCCTGAACCACAAAGCGAGACCCTGTCTCAAAAAAAAAAAAAAAAAGAATTCTCTCTCATTAGATAGTCAGGATTTGAACAAGGGCTTGCCAATGTGAAAACCTTTAGCCCATTCTACCAAAAGAGAGTAATCTCTTAGGACAACTTAAGGCTATTCAAAAAATCCTGTCACAAAGAAACAACTATAAAATATTTTTTCTTTAAGATCCTGTTATTCAAAATAAAATTTATCTCCTGGTCTTTTTATAAACTCACTTGCAAAATATAATTTTGGGTAGTAAAAATGTTCTGGAACTAGAGAGTGGTAATGATTCCATCATACTGAAAATGTACTAAATATCATGGAATTTTACACCTTTAGAACTGTTGAAATGGTAAAGTTTATGGTACATGTTTTACCACAATTATTTTTCACTGCTATTTGGCTCCCAAAAGCACAGTAATTAGAATGTGATCTTGTACATATTCCAAATCATAAATTTCAGTCTCATTTCTCTTCTTTGCTAAGGCTACATTTAAATTCTACCTCTTTGCTAGTGGCTCCTAAATTAGCATCTCTAGCAAAAACTTGTCTTTTTCTCAGATTCAAAGCCTGTATATCCAACTTCCTGGTGAACATGCTCACATGAATTTCCAAACGACTTAAAATACAGGCAAGTCCATTATTGAGCTCCTAACAGTCTCCCCTCCACCATCCCAGAACAATATCATTATCATCATCATCATCACCATTTTGCACCAGGGATCGAACTTGGGACTTTGTGTTTGCCAGACAGGTGCTGGAACCACTAAGCTAAATTCCTGGCCAGACAACTCTGCTAAAATACAGCAATCTCCCTCTTTAGCTGTTCATGGCAAAGTCAATACCACCTTGTGTTTCCTTCCTTGTCATCCATCACCAGGAAATCATCAGGGCTTTACTTAAACCAGAGTTTCTCAGCATGGGCACTATTAACATTCTGGGGTCTCATCATGCTTTGGGCAAGTTGTTAACCCTTGTATTTTAATATACTTAACATCATTCATTCCTACATGTTAGTAAGTATCCCAAACTTCTGGTTGTGTCAACCAGATTTGTCTCTTGACAGTCTCAAATCACTCCTAGTTTAAACTCTTCAAAAATGTGTACAATATTCAACTCTCTCTCTCCACATTTACTGCCATGACCTTGGTACCAGCAATTATCATCACTCTTATTTCTGCATTCATCTCCTAGTTGGCCTTCCTGCTCTGTCTGTCTCAACTGTTCACTCACAATGATCCTCTTCAAGTCTTATTGCAAAGAAAGTCAAACTATGTCACTGCTCTCTCCAAACCCTCCATTTTCTTTCAGTGTCATTCAGAACAAAAGCCATGACCTAGGAGGATATAGCTCATCTTGCCCATTGCCTCCCTGATCTGAGGTCCTATACATCTTCTTTATGGTTTATATGTAGATTTCCCCCAACAGCCTCATCAGCTCATAGGTAGGCTTTTCATAACCAGCTGCATCTAGGTTAGAAGATACTGGGATTAACAGTGTGTGATAACTAAAGTGGTTTAGCATAGTTTTGAGTGTAGATAATTGAAGCCCCACCTTGGGTGCAGGTGAAACCAATCAATAGACTAATAGTCTGGACAGAATATAAAGGGAAAAAAAGGAAAGCAGGGCTGCTGCTACTGCTTGCTGCTTTGCTCCTTTGCTGCCTTCTCTCTCCCACGTCATGAGTGGTGATTCCCCTCTGCCTTACCACTCTGCCTTGGGGTCGGCTAACTATGGACTGAAACCTCTACAAACTATGAGCTGCAATAAACCTTCCCTCCTTTAACTGTGGGTTAAGGTATTTCATCTCAGTAAAGTAATAAAGTAAGATATCACCCCATATTCTCTGTTCTAGCACAGTGACCTCTTCCGTAGTCTTGAAACTTGCCACACACATTACTGCTGCAAAGCATTTGTCCTTGTTGTGCTCTCTATCTGGAAGAGCAGAACCCCATGGACGGCTTCCTCGTCCCTTTCAAGTCTTGCCTTTGTCTCATTTCCTCAGGAAAGCATCCCTAGTCAACCCACTCATGCTTTCAGTGACACCTCTTAGCACTGCACATTTCTTAGTTACACTATCTTTCCTCTTATCCCAGATCACCATCTAATGTATTATCCAACCACTGATCATATGAAGTACCTTGTTCCTGAGGATGAGTTGTCTGTTCTATTCTCCATTACTTTCATGCCCCTATAACACACAGCAAGGATTCCATAAGCATTAGTGAAATGAGTGCACCTCTTAGAACCAATATTGAAATATTTTAAAAGATATTACAATCTCCTGTGGCATCAGAGACCATGGTCTGTTCATCTCTGCAAAGCAAACAGCCATGAACGGTTACATATTTAAGAATAAAACAAAAAAGAACCTTACTCCTTATCTGCTACTCTTGCTGACACTGCCCTTCTTCCTGGCATGAATGACAGATTGCCTGTCACTAAATACAGATAAAAGGGTCTGATCACAGTGAGGCAAGCGCTCAACAGTCTTGTCAGATCAATGACCAGACTCTCCCTTAGAAAGAAAAGCCTTAGTAACATATCACTCACTTATTCTTCATTAATCTATAGAAATGATAATAATCAGGGTGAAGTTGACTATCATTTAGCCTGATTCCAGGGTGAGGGAACCACATAAGACAGCAATGAGTTTAAGTGGCTGACACTACATACAATCTGAACTCAGTGAATGATTTCTAGGTTTTGAAAATAGAGTCTACTTACCTGAGTTTCCATAAAAATCTGTTCAAATTCCATATTACATTAGACCTTTGTTCTTGGATTTGATGAAACAATATTGAAATATAATTTTAACTAAAACAGTTTTTAATAAAAATGAAATATAAAAATGTGTAGAAATAAGAAACATTCTAAGATCCAGAAGTTGCCTTTGACCTGGAATCACTCCAGAAGATGTGAATTCTCAAAACAACTTATTGCTTACCTTTAACCTAATGTTTCATCCATGTCAGCATTATATTTAGTAGCAAGAAAACTAGGAATCACTGAAATTCCAAACAACAGGGAAAGAGAAGATAAAGCAATAGGAAGCTGGTGAAATAAATTATTAAATGAAAATGCAAAAGAATACTATGTAACCATTAAAAGATGAGGTTGACCTGTGTACATTAATATGTAATATTTATCAAGACATAATTATATGATAAAAGCAAGCTATAAATGCAGAGAATGATTAAAATTATATGAAATAATGTGTGTGCACACACATGCACACATACCTGAATTATGCATTTTCATATCCATCATTCTCTACCCTTTTCCACCCTGCTCCTTGCCCCAGAGGCTTGCTTATAGACACATTAATAGATTCTTTGGCAACGCAGCATCTGGTTGCATTCACACAATGGAGTTTTGGCAGGAGAGGTGAAGGCAGGAGAGAAGTGAGGTACATCCCCCACTTACTTTTCAGTTTTGATTCATTCTAAAGACCACAGTATCTGTCAAGTATCCTCCCCTTAGTTTTCTTTCAGGAACCACTCTTACCCCTTGTCTCTGCACACCAAGAAGTTGTAGAGCCCTACTGAGCCTCACCCTAATCCCATGGCTCTCCCTAAACGCTGCTCACACTTGCTCACTTGCACAGTGCTCTGCCTGGGCAATTTCCTCCAGCAGAACTCTAAACAACAACAATAACAATAATAACAATACTAATACTTTGACCTGCAATTTGTGATCAATAATATGTCTAATATATGCTTATATTAGAAAGGAAAGTTCCTGAAATATACAAAAGAGATTCAAGAGTAGGATATAAGTCTAAATTTCTGCTTTAAATTTTTTTCTACTTTCAGTATGTATGAGGCTATGTACAAACAATTTTGTTTAGAAGCAAAACAAAATGAGATGAATATATATGAATATATAAGTGTGTGTGTGTGTGTATATACATATATATGTATATATATATATATATATATATATATATATATATATATATATAATGTGTGTGTGTGTGTAATTACCACAATAAACAGTGAAAGAAGCAACGAACACCAAGAAATGAAATGACCGACATAATCATTTTGAACAATGTGTCTGATCGGAAGGACTCTCACTTCTTTAACTCAAACTGAACAGCTTAAAGTACAGTGAACCTTCAAGTCATGAGTAGACTGGCACATGGACAACCTGGGTTAATTAGGTTAATCAAAGATTCATCTGCCTCTTGCTATCAATAGCATTTACCCAAGTAAACATACAGAACTCAGCTGTATTGACAGTTAGAACCAGTCCCCTGGAACCCATCAAGTTAGTAAGGGTCTACCACCTTGTTTCAATGACCTACTTTTAGAAAAGCAGCTATCTTAAAATTTGCTACAAAATAAAACTGTATTTTCTTAACATGTCTCATTCATGTTTCAAATTTGCTATTTTCCAGTTACGTTGTATTTTGTGGAAAACTTGAGACAGTAGTATTTTAAATAAATATGCTTTTTTGATTTCATAAAATATTTGTTGTTTGTGATTAAAATAAAACAGTTCCATTTTCAGAGAAGTAATATTGACTCTTAGAATTATTCTCAAAGCGTCCTAAACTACTGTAAGAAAAAAATAAAAGAAATCACTAATATAGTATTGGAGCTAACAATTAAATTAATTTATAAGGCCTTTAATGCAATTAAATTTCCTCCAGACTCTATCTCTAATGTGCTGGGGGTTTTTATTTAATATACTATAAAGCATAATTCACTTTCATTTTTGCAAAGTCATTTAAATATTATAAATATCACTTTTATACACATTTCCATAGTGACAATATGTCCGCAGTCCATTTAATTTACAGATGATGAGACCAAAATGAAAACTCTCTGAGGACCATAGATCTTCTACAACATCACATTTTGCTTCCTTTCCATGATATTAAGTTTGTAAATTATCTATATTTGCAAGAATGAACTCTTGAAACAGTAATAAATATTTCAAATGATATGACTGTAAAACTTTAAGAAAATTAAAATCCAGAACAAAGACAAGCATCTGTGATAAAAAGAGTCAAGATGTTTTGGGCTTGTAATTTAAGTTGTTAAAGTATTGGGTGTTGAAATTAAAGTTAACAGATCTTTGCATAGTCAAGTTGATAAAACAGAAGAACATTAGTTCTATATAAGCCTCCAAAACAAAATAAAGCTTTTAAGATACATCAAGGATTGTACATAACAAAAGTAAAGATCTCCAAATACATTTAGTTGACTTCAGAGTCATAACTAATAAGCAAATTTGTTAGGATATATTTTCAAACTTAGATGTACAGGATAAACTAGGAAGTATTTAGTAATACTAACTAACAGTTTGAGCTCTGAAACATACAGATTTGGTCCAAAGCATTTGTAGCTGAGGCTATCAGTGAAATGCAGATGTTATTTTTGCTGCAAATAATGTAGTGCAGAAGTGAAATATTTGACAACCAAGAAGTAGATGTAACTACATATATCATGACTTTCATTGACAATGATTTGAAAACTCCAGAGGATAACAAGCATCACTGAAATAGGTGACAATTAGGCAGAAATAAAAACCCCAATGTTTGCTATATAATAAGCACACAGAGTCTGTGTTTCCTCTCTGGATTATTTCCTACTACTCCACAAATAAAGATGGGAAAAATATTCTCATTAATGGCAGTAACACAAAGAACAACGAGAACATTCCTACCTGGTTTCCACATGAACTGATTATCCTTTTTGCCTTCCAAATGAGCTGCATGGGACAGCAAGAGTGAAAGCAAGGGAAAGAGCCTCCTCATGCTCCTCCACACCCGGGCAGGGGCAGGAAGACTGCCCTTCGGACACATTCTTCAGACTGCTCAATGTCTTCACTTGCCTATTCCTAAAAGAAAAAAAAAAAGTAACTGGTAAGTTTCTCCTCTCAAAAATAATAAAAATTCACCGTGACTGCTACAGCCTTTGCATGATGGTAGTATAACTCTTCCATTACATTACCATAAAGACAGTATGTATAATAGTATCATTTGAAGGTCAGCAGTTAGTTTTCTGTATTTTTAATTCTCACCCAAAGAACCCATATCAATTCTATTGACTCAGTAGTTCCTCAATCGGTCCACTTTTATTCTTAAAAGAAAGAAAAGTTGGCAAATATTGAGTGTATTTCCTCGCTTCTACTCAATCCAATCCCTTGAGGTGCTTACTGCTAGGGAAGTGATATGCATACATGACAAAGTCCAAAACAGAGTGAGGAAAGCTCTAACAGGACTGTGAAGGAAGTAGAAAAATGGAGATAAGGCAATTAGTTCTTCTCTGCTAAGAAAAAAGAAGGAAACTCACACAAGATAATGAGAAGAGCCTTAGGGGAACCTAAGAGCCCGAAGAAATCAGGAAGGACACATGAGGCAGAGAGAACAAGGTCCTGAAATGTACTTGGTGTTTGGTGAAGGTGATTAGATAGGGTGGTGATTGCTTTATGGGACACAGGGAGGGAACAATGGATGGAGATGACATTTAGGGCACAGACTGGAGCCTAATTATAAAGCACTTTGATCTCGTATGAAGGATTTAGGTTTCATGCTCTAAATAATAACAACAAGAATCACAAAAGATCAAATGACTTTAATAACTGAGCTCAGTGTGCATAATGGATACTACGGGATGATGCTAGAGAAACGGGATAATTAGGAAGCCAGCAAAACAGTCTAGAGAAAAACAGAATGAAAAGATCAGGAGAAATCTGACAGGAAGAACAGAAGCTCAGAAGCTGCATTAAAGTATTTACTTCACAATCCGATGTGCCTTATAAAATGATGAAGATTAAATAAGAATACAGATTTAGATAACTGAACTGATAAAAATCTCTATCAAAGAAGGTATAGGAAGAGGAATGGCTTCAAAAGGGAATATAAAAGCAATTTGTTTTGAAATTAATTATTAGTACTTTAATAATACATAATGATGACATTCGACATGGGGAATTGGTACACGTGCATAACTCATCTGAATTCTTTTTCTCGTCCCTCCACCTTCCCTCCTTTCCTGATCTCTTCAGCGCTTGTGCAAAAGGTCCCTTCCCATGTGCAAAAGACCTATCTTCCTGCTTCCTATTATCTTTTATTTTGCTCTTTAATTTACTTATTCTCTGAGTTTCTCATATAAGAATCGACTTTAGACTAGTGTATTAAGTCTGATACGCCGGTCCAATATCTAGGTACAGTCGTCTGGTATTTCCGTTTTTGTTTTTTAGAATTAGAGATCAAACACAGGGCTTTGTGTATGCTAGGTAAGTGTTCTACTGCCAAGCTACACTCCTAACCCCATTTACAGTCTTCAAAGTTAAAAAAAAAAATCCACCCAGAGTTGAGAGCTAAAATATTTAACATAACACATATACTATGAAAACATTATTTACACATAAAGAAACACACATAAAAGGATAAAAGTATTGAACTGTAAAACAGGCAACAAGCATAGAAGTGATCGACCCTAAATCACTACTGCAAAATGTTCTTTGCTTTTCAGGTTTTTTGTTTTGTTTTGTTTTTCTTTTTCAGACAGGATCTCACTAGTTCAGGTTGGCCTTGAATGCCCTATGTCACCCATGCAGTCTTCAAACTTGCACAATATTCCTGCATCAGCCTCTCAAGTGCTGTGATTAGAGGTGTGTACCACCATGTCTGGGGCCAGCAAAACTGTAAAAGATGGTCAGCAAATCTGACTATGAGCTTCCTAGTGACCAGAGGGAAATAAAAAAAGATACTATAATTCCATAATCCTTATGTGTATAGGATTAAATTATACTTTCCTCTTTTATAAATTCCTTTCCAAAAGAAGCCATCATCTTGCTCCCAAGCACTGATGAAATTCACCCCCGGAGTCCTCATAAATTCAGATGACACTGAGCACTGTGCTGAACACTTTACTTCAGCAAATAAAACAGACAACAGTAAGTTGTATATGGCACTCTTTAAACACACCAAAGGGACATGGGCAAAGGACAAATCAGTAAAATTTATTCTACAAGGAGACAAGAAATGAGGTTCAAGCACACTGCTCTCTGATACACTCTGATGGCCTCTCTCAACCCAAGGATTGAGAGAATATTTTGAAAGGCAACCAGAAGCTTTTCTTGAAGTTTATGTGTTACATATCACTAATAAGAAGGCTAAATTGAAGAGCTGTGGTGGAAATAGCATAAGGCTTGCTTGCTTGGTTGATTATATCTAAGAGTGACCTGTTAGAGGATTTCCCAGACTTCCGAGGCATTACTAGAAATAATTCTAAAACCTCTGTCCTTAATAACTAAACTAGCTTCATCTTCTTGGCCCAAATCACCAAGAATATCATTGACTACAGCTGTTGTCACTATAAACTGAGCATCAAGACTGATGAATTACAGCAAAATGGGGCCAGCAAAATGTTCTTTGCTTTTCAGGTTTTTTGTTTTGTTTTGTTTTTCTTTTTCAGACAGGATCTCACTAGTTCAGGTTGGCCTTGAATGCCCTATGTCACCCATGCAGTCTTCAAACTTGCAAACTCTATTTCAGGGGCATTGCTATCTTATATGGTGTATCTGTGTAAAGCAGAAAAAGAGAGTGTCTCCTCACATAAAGGTATATACTACGAAGTGAGTATTTTATTAGAGAAGCTTGCTGGCTCTGGCCACAAGTGCTTTTGAGAAGGCCTATGGGCATTAACTCAGGCTTGATGCACCAACAGGCCCACACTAGTCCCCTGACTTTCACACTGCCACCACTGCTATCATCAAGAAGCACACTACACGCTTTCCCTCCTGATTGCTAGTGAAGAGACAGGAAATTTCAGAGTTATAGTTAGGGAAGATGTGGGAGAGGTGGGACAGAGTACAGCCGCAGGCATCTGTGTTATAATCAGTTCCTGCTTCGCTCAGTGTACAAGACCTTGAGTTCAGCAGTGGGTTTATATAGGAGGTAACTCCCCACCAGAAGCCATGAGGCCTCGGCTCCCATCCACCTGCTCCCATGTCTGCTAGCATCTCACTATGAAATATGTCCCTTTAAACGAGATCTCTTTGTATTCACAGATATAACACACTGACAGCGGCAAATTCATATGCTTTTAAAAAACAGTAGGAATTGTATCATGATATTTTAAAATCAGCCTAAGTCTTCAGGTGAGTGAAGAGTTACTCTCTGTCTGCAACAAAAACAGTTTGAGCTATCCAATGATTTTTCTCTCAAGTGAACATAGGATCTTCCACATACAAATAGACAAGCACGCACGCACATGTACACACACACACACACACACACACACACACACACACACAATGGATGATTAATTCTGCATAATTACGGTTTTGATAAGAAGGCTTTCATCTAGGCTTTCCACCAGACACTATTGCCATTTCCTCCAACGAACTAGCAGGAAAACAAAACCTACCTATTGCCCCAGTAATATAACGAAACTTCCTGATGAATCGTACAAAATTGAAAAACATAACTGTAAGAAAGCAAAAAAGGTGGCCTTCTGCATAATGAAGGCTCTAACTCAATGCCACGTGAGAGGGCATTTGATAACATTGATGACCTTGTTTTAGGGTAGCAACCCTAAGCTATTATTTCCAAAGTTAGTAAAGTAATTAGCTCACAGGACCAGCTCTCCACTGAGGCTGCTTCTGTTCATGACAGAAAATCACCAGGGTGTTCAAGATGACTCTGTCCATTCTCATTAGCGGGATACATGTATCCACATATCTAAAAACATATTCAAGTCCTTAAAATGTAAACTAAAAACAGAAGGGCCAAAAGTATGTTTTCTTTACTCCAAATATTCATAAGTAGGAAATCAAGGAACACATTTTTCTTTTTCTTTGCAACAGGGTCTAGCTTTTGTAGTTCAGGTTGGCCCTGAGCTCAGCCTTGAATTCACAGCAATCCTCCTGCCTCTGCCTACC
>PVIR01037051.1:0-15404 GCA_004026965.1 Petromus typicus | reverse complement strand
ATCTATCTTCAAAGTATATTGAAATTCCAATACAAATACTCAATTTGAATACAAACTTCCATTTCTACTCACAATGAACACTCTCCTGTTTACTAAGATAGGTTTCTGTAACAGATCACATATGACTAGTTTTGCTCACAAAGATTAATATTGTCTATAGAATCACGAGTAACATTTTTAATCATATATTATATAAATTTATTTTTAAATGAAAAATTTTCAAAATCTTCTATTTACAAAAAAAATGTTTAAAATTCCTTCCCATAGTTAAAAAATTCACACAATATTTGATTTATATCTATTGCTCTGGACTTTGGCTATTTATCTACAAAAGGTTCTATCCGCAAAATCTCATTGGCAACTTTTAAAATATGTTAAGCTATAATTGGCCTTTGGAGATTTGCAATATATATTTCATATAGGTATTGTTGCAACTAACTTGGATTATTCCATTCTCCTTTCCAATAGCAACTGTTCAGTGAGTTTCTCCATATCACTCTATGTAAAACAGCACATTTTTGAATTCTATACCTCATCATGTATCACCACTATCCAAAGTCTTTCTGGCAATGAATATATTAGAGCATAGACTTATTTGAACATTTTTAGGATTTGTATCATTTGCCTATGAACACTGCTACCCAGAACATGTATTGTGTACATTATAGATCAAATATATTCTTTCCACCACTCTCTCTCAAGGTGTTAGAATGTTTTCTCATGAATAGTTGCTATTCACTGAAATGTCAAAAAATTCCCGAACTTACAAATTGTTATAAAAATGAATGTACTTTACATAGTTATAATTTAAAATTATTTATAAAGTTAGAATTTAGAAATATTGAATAAATATAAAAGAAGAAAGAAAACATCAGGAGAAATGACTGATTTTAAGGCAGTGTGCATTTAAAATGCAAACATTAAAATAAAAATTTTATTACCTAATGAAAACTATCATAATATATTATTAATTAATTGATTATTCTCTTTTTCCATAGCTAGTAACAAAATCAATATAGGGAACTAGATAATTCTTCAAAAGTAAAGCACATAGACATTGATCTTCTTTTTTTTTTTAGGTTTTTTGAGACAGGGTCTTGCTTTGTGGTTCAGGCTGGCCCTGAGCTCAGCCTCCAACTCACATCACAATCCTCCTGCCTCTGCCTCCCGAGTGCTGGGATTACAGGCGTGAGCCACCACGCCCGGCACTGTGGTATGTGGTACTGGTTGCTGCTGGGTGTGGGTCTCCACACTCAGTATTGTTATGTGGTTACCGGGGAACTGAACCTGGGCCCTTGCGCTTGCAAGACAGGCACCAGAACCACTGAGCTAAAAACTCCCTGGCCCCTTAGACATTGATCTTAATATAATAAACACACTCCTTTGCTCCCAAATAAGTCTATCAAGGTCGAAGTACCCCAAGGTTAGTCACACAACTTGTTTCTATATTTTATATGCAGACACACTCTAAATGTGCACCCCAGCTTCATCCTCTCTTCTGGGTTCCAGAGTTTAGAGTCACTACACTTCTAACAACCCACTTTAAATGTTGTAGTGTCTTTTTAACCTCAAAGGATGATTATGTTGACAAAATGCTAATGCTTTTGACTAGGTAGGCTTTTGTGACAATGCTGATGTCATTTCCTCTGACAGATAACATTTCTATGATTATCACCTAGGAGAGGACCATGTGGCAAATAACTGGTGGTTACCTTCAAAACAATAAAGAATATTACAACTAGAGAAGAGCAAGAAGAAGACTGAATTTAGGCAGCTAAATTTTCTCACAACCCTATTACTACAGGCAGTTAAATTTTGATAAACATTTATATATAGTCAGAGATGCATTGGGATCTCAAAAAATTCAGGGAGGTCGGGATTTAGCTCAGTACTTCAGGCTCCTGTCTTGCAAGTGTAAGGACCCAGGTTTGATCCCTGGGTAACCATGTACTATACTGGGCGTGGAGACTCACGCCCAGCAGCAACCAGTACCACATACCACAGTGCCGGGCGTGGTGGCTCACTCCTGTAATCCCAGAACCTGAAAGGCAGAAGCAGAGGATTGCTGTGATGTGAGTTTGATGCTGAGCTAAAGGCCAGCCTGAACCACAAAGCAAGATCCTGTCTCAAAAAAAAAAAAAAAAAAAAAATCAGGGAAAAGTGAAGAGATCAGAATTGTGGCAGGATGTATCTATGATGAAGGCAAGGCCTTACAATAGAGTTGGAATGGCCATATTTGCATACTCTGCTAAGGAATAAGCACAACTCCAAAGTACAGTATCTTGTAATTAGTGTCGCCCAGTTCGTTAAGTGCAGACATGCATCAGATTCTTGGATAAGTGAACAGAATATCTGGACCCATCCCTTCTCAAAACGTTTCTGTTTTAGAAGTCTTAGATAAACCACACTTAGTGATGTGAGTTATATTCTGTGGCTAAGTGTCCTGCCCCCCTATTAGATCAGTATTACCTAAGCAGCTATACTTGTAGTACTACAGGTTCATTGAATTTGATCCACATTGGACTCACATTGTGATTTTGCTGTATAAATAAAAGATTCTCATGGCAACTAACTCAGGACCACTTCTGTCTCTCAAGAGGCAATCCTATTTCCCAATAAAATGTTTCTACTCTTTATCTTCTTTGTGCTTTTGAATTCATTCTTCTATCTCAGGCAACATGAACTCAGCACATCTGACATCTAGCAGGTTGGGAGTTACATTTCTCTTATAGCACTGAGCTCGGAATACTATCTTCAGCTTCTAGGAGAGCTCAGATTGGCTTGCAGCCTCAGAAGTCTTTCAATTCAGGGTTCAGCCAAATCATGCTCAGATTGAGATAGGATATGTTAGAAATGAGCCCTAGACTGCAATTGTTAAGTAATGGGAGGAACACCCTCAGATGGTAAGCAGCAGAAGCTGCCAAGGCAAAGATTAAAGTTCACTCCTGCAGAAGGGCACCAATGCACTCAGACATGAAACAGCACACACGTTGAATGGGATTTTGAGCCCTTTGCTTGTTAAGTAGCTGACTTTTTTTTTCCTATTACTTGGGTTGCACTTTTACAGCCCTTCTCAGTGAACTGGTTTAAACAACACAAAGGGTAGCCAGAGGAATTGCTTGGCCGAGTAGATACAGGAGGAAAGAATGAGAAAGGAGAAGATCTGGGGAATAGAAGGTCCTTGCCTATTGATATGAGATTTAGTCTGTAGCTGATGCTCTCAGAGTTTAAGATGAGCAGCTATTTCCTGTATTTTCAAGATATTCAGATGGGGATACCTAAGGCAAACTTGAATAAGATGGAGGAATGCCTGTGTGTATTGTCTGACAGGAAAGATAGGACTTAGTTTCTCAAAGACAGGTGAAATGAAGATAGGTAAAGAGGTGAAAAAGAAAAATCATAAATTTAAAAATGAAAACTGTACCTTCAGGGCAAAAAACAAGTGTAAATATTTTTCTCTTTTCAAGAATACAATCAGCCTAAGCAACTCACTTTTGCCTGCAAATAGTTTCAGCCATGCCCTTTCTATTTGCAACTAGTTCAGTTTTATTTGTTAGTATGCAATTTTGTCACTTATGAATTATATTTCCCCTGTGAATAGAATTTTATTTACTATGGGTTGGTCATCCTTCTCTACCCACCAAACTAAGATAGAGATTAAGCATTTGCAAATTCCAAAAATTACCACTCCCCAAATCATAAACATTCATTGTCTCTTGATGTTTCTCCTTAAGGCTAGCATTCTATTTCTTTGAATGAGTATATCTTCAATTTCTATATATATATATGTACACATACACATATATATGTATATATAATATACATATCATTATTAACATATTAATAGATTTATATTGATATAATATTACTTACATTAGGATTAATATAAGACATTATATGTTAATATAATATACATAATATCTTCAAGCAGCTAGTATTGAAATAAAGTAATAACCCATATAGAATATATCAATGTTGAAATCTACCTTATAATATGAACTGCTATAGGAGACTAATTGAAAAATTATTGACCAGAAATGTCAAAATCCTTATGAAATCACTTCAGAAGAAATACAGGAAGAAATAAGGCTTTATGTTGGATTAAAAAACAGATCATAGTATAGCTAGAGGCATTTGTGCAAATTCATAGGAAAGGAGTTTTTGAAGTAGTTTGCATTCCTCTTGATATATGTGTGTATCTTGGGATCAGAACAGGTCAAAGAATGTGTAAGGTGTTCTTTTGTGAAAGGTAATGTACTGTTATTTCTTTTGGAAAAATTGAAAATAGAATTTGATTGAATCTTTCAAACAACCATCCTGAAATGTTAGATATCTAAATTGCTCTTCTCCTTCAGGCAATGACAACCAACTTAAACCCTGGAATTTTAAGAATGTTTTAGAGAGAAGCTTTGCATTTTATCCTATTTTTTAAAAAATTGATTTTGAAATCTGTTGAAGAACAACCACTCAATTCTGGTATTGAAAGAGATATCTGCATTAAACAATGGTACTTGATTTAAACACATGGTTCAGCCTCTGTGTGATTCTCAGTCTTCTCAAGGCACTCCTTCCTTTTTTATGTCCTACTTGCAGGAGGACAGATGAAATAAACCTAGAAAGGAAATAAAGAAAATCAAAAATTTTAAAATTGAAGGTTGCACATCAGTACACAAGTGAAGTCTAAAACTTTTTTCTTTTCTCCTAGAAAGCATTTACCTCTTTGATCTACAAAAGGGCAGGGAAAGCATTTGTTTTTCTTTCACAGGGAGTTCTTTTACCTGTGAAGATGTCCACTCTTTTGGCCTGTCTAATAGACCTTATTTTATAAATGGGATATTATTTTTTCTGTAAATAGGATACTCTTTTCCCAGGACCCAAGAAGTAACTTTGTAGATTCACAAATTCTACAGATTTCCATGCCAAAATTGCATAAATGGTGCCAACTCCAGAGTGTAACACTTCTATATTTGTTGAGTGTGCACTTTTGAATTTCTACCCAATAAATCCCTTTATACTTCTTATTGATACTTTCTGAAAAGTATATTCCCATGGTGAGAATCAGAAAAATGCAACCGAATTTTACTAGTAGGGTGAGTTTAATTTCATCATCACCCCTTTTGAAACCTGCTAATGAGGCAGATGATTAGGCTGTGGGAAACTGGCTAAGCTGGTAGACATGACCTATCACTCACAGAGTTCAAGGATATATGTGTAGAACATTCTCCAAAGCTTACACCTGGAAAAAAGAGCATTGTCTAAATTTCTTCTCACAAGAAATGATAGGACAGCCTACTGGTGTGAGTCTGAAGAGTGAAAGATACAAAATAAGACTGCTAAAGGCTAGGGATTTAGCTCAGTGGTACCATACCTAACTTTGAAGCACGGAGTTTATCCCCCCATAAGGTAAAAATAAAGCTGTCTTTGATCTCTTGGCAAATGGGATAAATGTAGGGAAAAAGGTAGCCAGTTAGCAGTTTTCAGATGTAACCAATTAATCAGAACTTCTGCAGAGCTCTAGTTATACAGAGTTCTGTTTGTGCAGAACTACTGAGTTTCTTTATCACCAGTTCACAGGATGTTCCCCAGACATGATGTTAAGTTTTATATTACTGAATCTTGCTCCCAGGAATTTCCCTGGCCCACCTCTTTTGTTTCTTCCTATGCATTGTTACTTTGTATTGTTCCATAATAAAAAGAGTTGTTGGAAGACAGCTCCGTGGTGGTTCAGTCCTAGGAGGCTGTTCCCCCTGATGGATATCTTGAAACTCATCCCTGAGTTCCTTGTTTCCTTCTGAGACTCCAGACTTAAACCAACAGTCTCTTTCACTGTGATAGCCTATCACTCTGTAGATCATACTTCTGTTTTTAGTTTTAACTTCTCATACCTCACAGCCATGAAAGAAAGCAGGAAAATAATGTTTAGCTCACAGTTTATAGAGGTTTCAGTCCATAGTTGACTGGTTCCAAGGGAATGTGGCAGTGGAACAGGGTTACCTGACAGGACATGACAGAGGCTGCAAACAATGAGCCTTGTTTCCCTTATATTTCATCCAAGCTACAACTTTATTTTTTGGTGCCACCTACACCAAACATTTGCCATACCATAACCTATAAAGAGAACTGTCCTAAATCAATCAGTGGGCTAATTTAGAAATGACACACCCTTACTCAATACTTGCACATTCTAAGTCTGGAAACCTCCTAAAATTCTCAACTATGAGCCATGAAACTTTGTGAGAATATCTAGATACAAGTTATGACATGTACTCTACAAAGCATGTTTCTGTTCTCTTCATATCTTTAATAATTGTAAAGCCTTACTACTTTTGTCCTTCTCTTGACTAATTCTTTGTTCAACACAGAAGGAAACTAGAAATTATCTCTAGAATAATAACCCAGCATTCACAAAAACAGTGACACAAAGACTCTGTAATCTATTATTCATTTTATATGTCAGAAATATTGTTAGGTGAACAATATTATAGCAAGAAGCTTTATAAATTAAAACACCAATTCCATACAGTTATTAAAACACTGAAGTGATAGAATTTTACATTGGTTTTTAAAAACTGAGAAAAAGATAATTACTGCAAATGAAAATATTTCACTTGACCTCCATGACAGCCAAAGTAGTAAATGGAAATAATGAGTTTCATAGCTCTAAATCTGAATTAATGGTAACATGTGATTTTAACAGGTGCAAAACTTACACACTGAAGTTAACTTTCTCATCCTCTAAAATAAAAGTGATTTTATCATTTTGTTACTAGTTCAATTTCCTTTTATTTATGAAACAGGAAGAAGGGAAAACATTAGAAAATACTCAAGTTTATGTACCTTTCAATCATGTCAGTAACAATCGTAGTTTTCTTTTTACATCTCATGTAGGCCTGTAGATACTGTCCAAGAAATTTAACACTATTCTGAGTAGAATTGTATGGCTTACACTATGATGTAGGAAACTAAAAACCAGTGCCTGAAGAGTGAAAATGCTACATCATTAGGTGACAGTAGAAGCGTCATAAAAGATTGGGGAACGTATGAAGTAGAGTGTGTGGTAAGGGAGAGTGAAAATTGGTATATACAATATTCAAGCAGAGAATTGTAGATATGAAGTGTCTTAATAAAGAAAAACAAAACATGCTTAATAAAGCTTTACATTGTGGAGTTTGGACAGAGAAAAATCGGGAGAACAGATACCACAATATAGAGATAATCAGAGTCCTCTTCATGAAAACTTCAGGAAATATTTGGAGGAATTTAAATAGAAATGTAAAATTCCTTGATATGTGTACTATTAAGATATTTTTACTGGCTATTTTGTATGTGAAGAAACATGAGTACAGTACAGAAGGATATTGTGTATGTTCACACAGGAGAAACCAGATTAGAGAGAATAATACTTAGTATATTGAAAGGTTTGAAGTGTATTCATTTTATTTTATGAATGTTAGTAGAGCCACTGGACAAATGGATGAGCTTAATTATCATTTCCATACTAGAACATAACATAGTTTGCCTTTTTTAAAATGCACACCAGAACCTGAAAATGATGTCTTGAATCTGCCTTACCAATACTCTGGTAGTCAGAGGAAGGAGGATCACAACTTAGGGAGAACTTGGCTCAAAATAAATAGATAAAAATAAAGAGATTGGCGCTGGACTTCAGTGGTAACCCCCTAGGTTTAGCTACCATTAAAAAAAAAAAAAAGCAACATATCCCAGAAGAGACAAGCTAGTGTATACCAATTACATGCTAGTGTTTAATTATCCAGATTATATTATATTTAGTTATAAAATTGCATAAATTAGTAAGATAGTGACTGCAGTAATAATTATGATGTGTTGTTTTGTTTTATTTTGGGTACTATGCATCAAACTCTTTCACTAGCACTTTTTTAAAAAAATTGAAATCTTTATTGGTACACTACATATACACAACATGATTGTACTCGACAATGAGAATTTGAACCAATATATGACACAACTTAATTCTCATTTTTTCCCATAGCCCTACCCACCCTACCAGCCTACCCCATATATATATAAACTTCATTTCCCTTCTTTTTTGTTATAATCTCATTACTTTCCCCTTCACCCTATTTTGCTTTGAGTATTTTCTACTTCAAAATACATAACATACATTCTAGAGCTCATTTACATATTCATTTTCTCATACCAGAGAAAAGATGAGATATTTACATATTGGTGACCTATTTATTTCGCTTATGAGGATATCCTCAAGGTATGTTCATTTAAGTATAAATGAGTCAAACTTATCATTTTTTATGGCAGAGTAATACTCCATTCTGTAGAAAAACCACAGCTTTTTTATTCAGTCTTTAGTTGATGGACATTTGGGTTGTTACCAAGATTTTGCAATCACAAACTGAGTTGCTATAAACATGGGTGCACATATATCACTGTGATATGGATCTTTTAATTCTTTTGTGTATATACCTAGCAGAGCAATGGGTGGTTCTAATGGGACTGCCAATCCTCGTTTTTTGAGGAATCTCCAAACTGATCTTAACAGGGGTTGTATGAGTCTACAGTCCCACCAACAGTGGAGAGGGGTTGCTTCTTCTCCGCAGCCTCACTAACATTTGTTACTGGCTAATTCTGAAATAGCAGCCATTCTTTGTGGAGTGAGATGAAATCTCAGTGTTGTTTTCATTTGCATTTCTCAAATGACTAATGATGTTGAGCATTTCTTCATATACTTCATAGCTACTTTTACTTCATCCTCTGAAAAGTATCTGTTCATTTCAGATGCCCATTTTTGAATTGGGTCTTTAAATTTGGGTGGACTGATTATTTTTAGCTATTTATATATTCTAGATAATAACCCTTTGTCTGAGGAACAGCTGGTAAAGACTTTTTCCCACATTGTTCATTGCCTTTTTGCTCTGTTGGTGGTTTCCTTTGCTGTATAGAAGCTTTTTAAAGAATGAGGTCCCATTTATTGATTTTTTTTCTGCCAATTATTGTACTATAGAGGTTTTGCTCAAGAAATTTTTCCCTAAGCCAATGTCTTCAAGAGTCTTACCTAACCTGTTTTGCAACAAGTTCAGAGTGTCTGTTTTAATATTTAGGTCTCTTATCCACTTTAATTTTTGCTTGGTACATGGTGAAAGAGCTAGATCTAGCTTTAGTATTTGGCAAGTTAAAAGGCCAGTTTTTCTAGCACCATTTGTTAGAGGCTATCTTTCTTCCATTGAGGATTATTGGATACTTTGTCAAAGATGAGGTGACTCAGTGTATCTAGAGCTGTTTCTAGATCTTCTAATCTACTCCATTCATCCTCAGGTCTGTTACTTTGCCAGTACCATGCAGTTTTTTATCATGGTGGCTTTATAGTATAGTTTCAGGTTCGGAGTTCTAACACCCCCCACCATGTCCCTGTTGCTTAGAATTGCTTTTGCTATTCTAGGTCTTTTGTTGTTCCAGATGAAAGTTTGAATTTTTTTTCTCTAGATCTGTGAAATATGCTGTTGGAATTCCAATCGGGATTACATTGAATCTGTATGGTAGTTTGGGGAGTATAGACATTTTGATGATATTGATTCTTCCTACCCAGGAGCAAAGCGTTTTTCCATTTTTTGATATCATCTTCTATCGACTTTTTCAGAGTGCTGTAGTTTTCAGAGTAGAGATCTCTCAACTTTGTTAGTTTCGTTCTTAGATATTTTATTTTTGGGGGTGCTATTGTAAAAGGTACTGACTCACCCATTTCTATATCAGTGGGTCTACAGTTTGTGTATACAAAGGCTATTTATTTTTGAATGTTGACCTTGTATCCAGCTACATGACTAAATTTAACAATTTGGTCCAGCATTTTTTAAATTGAGTTTTTAGGATCCTCTAGATAGAGTATCAAGTCATCAGGAAATGATGATAACTTAACTTCTTCTTTTCCTATCTTTACTCCTTTTATTTCTTTCTCTTGCCTAAGTGCTATGGCTATAATTTCAAGAACTATATAAAACAGAAGTGGTGAGAGAGGACACCCTTTTCTTGTCCCTGATCTTAATGTAAAAGGTTTCAATTTTTGACCATTTAGTATGATGCTGACTGGTGGTTTCTTGTAGATAGTTTTCATTAGTTTGAGATAGAGAACATCTACTCCGATCTTCTGTAAAGTTTTTTAACATAAATAAGTGCTGCATTGTTTCAAACACTTTTTCTGCATCAATTGAGATAATCATATGGTTTTTGTCCTTGAGTCTGCTAATATAGTGTATAATAGTTTTTTAAATTTATGTATGTTGAACCATCCTTGCATCGCTGGAATGAATCCAACTTAGTTAGGGTGTATAATCTTTTTGATAATTCTCTGTATTCTGTTTGTCAGTATCTTACTGAGGATTTTTTCACTGATGTTCATTAGGGATATTGGCCTGTAATTCTCTTTTTTGTTTGGGTCTTTCTCTGCTTTTGGAATCAGGATAATAGTTGCTTCCAGGAATGAGTTTGGGAGTACTGCTTCTTTTTCAATTTCATTAAAGTTTAAAAAGGAGAGGCACTAACTCTTCTTTAAATGTTTTATAGAATTCAGCAGTAAAGCCATGGTCCAGGGCTTTTATTTGTTGGCAGCTTTTTAATTACATTTTTAATTTCACAGATTGATATTGGGGTGTTTAACAATTCCATATCTTCTTTATTCAGCTTTGGGAGTTCATATGTGTCTAGAAATCTATCCATTTTTTATACATTTTCCTCCTTAGTAAAGTATAAATTTTCAGAGTGGTGTTTATTATCCTCTGGACTTTTCTCTGGGTCTATAGTAATTTTTCTGTTCTCATTCCTAATAGCATAGATATTAGTCTTTTCCTTCCTTTGTTTAGTGAGGTTGGCTAAACATCTGTCAACTTTGTTTATCCTCTCAAAGAACCAACTCTTTGATTCCCTGATTTGTGAACAATTCTCTTAGTTTCTATTGCATTAATTTCTGCCCTGATCCTTAAAATTTCTTGCCTAGTGTGAGCTTTGCGTTTATCTTGCTCCTCTCTTTCTAAATGCTTGAGGTTCAGCATTAAATTGTTTATTTGAGCTTGCTCCATTTTCTGGATGTTGGCCTTCACTGCTATGAATTTTTCTGGTAGAACTGCATTCATTGTGTTGCACAAAATTTCTATATGTTGTGTTGGGGTTATTATTTAGTTGTAAGAACTGTTCAGTTTCTTTTCTAATTTCTTCTGTGACACATTGGTGGGTCAGAAGAATGAGTGTTGTTCAATTTCCATGTGTTTGTGAGGATCCTGGACTTTCTTTTGCTATTCAGCTCCAATTTCAGGGCATATTGGTTCGACAGTATACAAGGGTAATTTCAATCCTTTTGTATTTGCTTAAACCTGATCTGTGAATGAGCACATGGTCTATTTTTGAGAATGATCCATGAGCAAATGAGAAGAATGTAAATTCTGACTTTGTGGGGTAAAATATTCTGTAGGCGTGTATTAAGTCCATTTGATGAAGAGTCTGAGGATTTCTTTATTGACTTTTTGTCCAGTCGATCTGTCTCTTTCTGACAGTGGGGTATTGAATTCCCCTCCTATTATTGTATTGGAGCTTATCTGGTTTTTCATGTCCATTACCTTTTTTTTGTTGCTGTTGTTTGTTTGTTTAGTTGGGTGCATTAGAATTCAGTGCATAGATATCTAAGATTGTTATTTCTTTCTGTTGGTTTTTTCCCTGTACTAAAAGATAGGGTCCATCTTTATCTCTCTTTATCAGTTTTCGCTTGAAGTCTATGCTGTCTGCCAATAAGATCACCACTCCTGCTTTTTTGCTGTTTCCTGTTGCATGAAGTATTGTTTTCCATCCCTTTACTTTCAGTCCATGGGTTTCTTTCAGAATTAGGTGTGTTTCTTGTATGCAACAGATTGTAGGATCTTGCTTCTTGATCCATTCTGCCAGTCTGTATCTCTTAATTGAAGCATTGAGCCCATTGACATTAATAGTTATGACTGATACAGGCAAATTTAGTGCTGCCATGTTTTCCAGGGACTCAGGATAACAGCAGGCAGAGCAAGGGAAGCGGAAGCCAGAGCCATAGCAGCTAAGTAGGTCCAGAGCCTGCCTTTCTCCATATCAGCTGCTGAAGCACACCCAGGGACTCTGCATTGGTGAGTAGGTTGGCCTGTTAGAACATCAGGCAGCAACATTGCAGCAGTGCATGAGCCAGAGCCTTCTTGCCTCTAAGCAGATGGGAGAATGTGTTCTGACTGTGTTGTTTGAGTGTCTCATATGGTGTGCTAAAACTAGGTTTTTTGCTTTTGTTTTTGTTTTTGTTTTTTAGGTTCTAATACAGTCTGTAAAGAAAAACCCAAGAAACATTGATATTTTAAGGTTCTTAAATATAAGGAGGAAAGAGACTTGAAACAAATGTCTCCAGAAAACAGAGCAGGTACAAAGCCAAAAATAATTGCAAGAACAAAAACTCAGAAATCAGGAAACATTGAAAGTCTCAGATACAAAGATCCTCACTCAAAGTAATACAGGGGGAAGGGAAATAGAGAAGTTTAAAGGTCAGTCTCCAGCGTTCTCAGAAATGGTAACCAAATCAGATCTAGTAAAATGGAAATCAAAACTGATCTCTATGATGAAAGCAGAGATTTTAGATACAGTCAACACTATGATTAATAAAGCTAAAGAGGAAATCAAGGAGTTGATAGAATCCAAGATAGCAAAAGAAATGGAACCTTTAAACACCTACAAGCAGAGGTCCAGGAAATTAAGAAAGAAAGTGAAGTTTATGCAATAGAATGTACATAACAGAAGACAAAATTTCAGACATAGAAGAAAGGATCTTGGCCAATGAATAGAAAAGGCATAATCTATGGGAAAAGGGAAGGGATAATGAAAAATCAATTCAACAGCTCCTAGATGATTCAAAGAATAACGTAAGATTGGAGTCACAGAGGAAGCAGGAGACAAAGCAAAAGACATTAAAAAAACTATCCACAGACATAATGGCATAAAACTTCACAGGAAAAGGAAAAGAATTGGATGTACAAATATATGAAGCAAACAGAACTCCACACAACCATGACATGAAAAAATCTACACCTAGGCTTATAATTATAAAAGTCCAAGATATCCAAAAAAAGAATGAAATACTGAAAGCAGCCAGAGAAAAGAAAAAAAATTACATACCAAGGGAAGCCTGTCAGGATCACAGCAGACTTTTCAACCCAAACATTAAATGCAAGAAGAGCCTGTAGTGAAGTGTTTCAAGCCCTAAAAGAAAACAACTTCCAACCCAGAGTGATGTATCCAAAACTATCTTTCAAAATTTATGGGGAAATAAGATACTTCCATGACAAAGAACACCTAAACAACTTCACAAATATGAAAACTGTGCTCCATAACATTCTAAAGATTGTCTTGGAGAAAAATAAGGAAAGTTACAAATCCATGAGACCTAACCATGTAAACCCATGGGGCCAAACAATAAAGTGATGGGAAAGGGCAAAAGTAGAATAACAGAGCCAAGAACAGAAAAACATGTCTAGCACTTTCGAGGCAGGCACACGGCTGCTGTCCTAAATCTCTGGCAAGTAATAATTAGGTTTTATTCTCATTTAAAATGACCACAGACTCACTTATTTCACAATATTAAATGACTTTCTGTCTTCTTATACTGTCATTGAAGGAGAAAGGGTATAGTCAAGATAGGTCTATTCCTACTGTCTCTTTTATCCATTTGTACTTCATAGAAATTCAAGTTTAATGGCTAGTCATGTATATATTTGAATTCATTTTGTCTTTCTGCACATTCACCTTTTTACTATCACAGAACATCAGTGAATATCCTAAAATTATGTGTAGCATAACAAGAGGGATGTGTTCTAAGAATTGTGTGCTTAGGGAACTCCATTACTTTGCAAATATGAGAGAGTGATTTGCATATAGTAAGACGGTCATGATTTCCCTAGGTGATATCACCTTTTGGGATCACTATTGTTTGCATGGTTTGTTCTGAACCTTATGCCTGTAGTAACAGTAATTCTCTAATAGGTTTCTGTTAGGTACCATACTCATCTCATGTAATCTTCTTAAGGAAATTATAGTAGCATGCCTTTGGCTGCAGATTACAGAAAACCCACCCACTGGCTCAACAAAGAGAACTTTTTCCCATCTAATGTTTTCCAGAGGTCCACAATCTAGGATTGGTGTAATGACTGAAGGACGTTGGCAGGAACCTAAGACCTAGGTTCTTTCTTTTTATTCTGCCATCTGTGGTATGTTGGTTTATGTTTCTATTCTTCCACTACAATTGAAGCAAACTTTTGAAGATACAAACATAACTACAAAGTATTCCATCACAAAATCAAAACACACATTCTTCTCATCTGCAGTTTGTTCTTCAAAATACACCATATACTATCTCACAGAACATGGTTTAGTAAACTTAAAGAAAATATAGTTATTCTCTGTATTTTAGCAGAGCACAGCACAATGAAATTAGGGACCAATAGCAAATAAACCACAAGAACTTCAAAAGCACATGGAAATTGAATAACACTCGCCTCAACAACCAATAGGCCACAGAGAAAATTAAGAAGAAATTAGACAGTTTCTGAAATTACATGATAATGTCAGTATCACACACCAGAATTTATTGGACACAATGAAAGCAGTCCAGTGAAGGAAATTCATATCAGTAGATGTCCACATTAATAAAAAGAATTAAATAAACAACCTAAGGCTAAAACTTAGGCTTCTAGCAAAAGAAGAGCAACACAAACTCATACTCATACAAGGGAGGAAATTTAGTCCATGCACTTCATATGTTCTTTTCTCTGCTTTGCTCTAGCTGAAATACTTTCAAATTCTACCTATATTTTGAGTGGACCCATCTTCTAGATTTCACATTAAGTGGTTATATTAGAACCTCACAACTTAAATTTTTATCAAAGTTCTTGCTATTATGGTAGGAAAAATGTATTTTCTAGCTCTATATCATTTAAAGAGCACTCAAATAGCATGGTGAAGTGTACACAGAGCCATGGAAGATATTATGAGGTCAAGAAATTATCTCTCTTAATCTCTGGCATTTTAACAAGATAAGCTTTCACCTGAGCACTGACCAAAGAGAAAAATTAGGACAAGAGAAGTTATCAGGCCTCTCTTACTCCAGATGATTGTTTCTTTTTAAATGAGAATTTATTAGTCATGAATTGGGGATTAGGAGACATAGAAGGACTTATCCTTCATACCAAGAGCATTGAGATTGTAACAAAAAGTAAGGAAACAAATTTTATGTCTATGGGGGGGTGGTAGGGTGGGTAGGGCTATGGGAAAAAAATGAGAATTAAGTTGTGTCTTATACTGGTACAAATCCCCATTATGGGGTGCAATCATGATGTGTATATTTAATGTACCAATAAAGATAAAAA
>PVIR01037050.1:0-15392 GCA_004026965.1 Petromus typicus | reverse complement strand
TTTTTTTTTTTTGACTTGTTCTTATTTTTCCAAAAGCTTGAGGTTCAGCATTAGGTTGTTTATTTGAGCTTTCTGTATTTTCCTGATGTGATAAATCATCATTATAAATTTACTTGGTAATACTGATTTCATTGAATCTCATAAGTTCCATTATATTGTATCACAGTATCATTTAATTGTAGAAGCTGTCTAATTTCTTCTTTAACTTTATCTGTGACTCGGTGTTTCCTTAGGAAGTTGTTTTTAAAATTTATATCACTGCTGTGGTTTCTTTCGGTATTTAGTTTCACTTTTATTGTGTTGTAGTCTGATAATTTCAGTTCCTTTGCATTTACATAAGCATGTCCTATGAGCTAGTGTGTGGTCTATTTTGGAGAATGATCCATATACAGCAGAAAAGAATGTACAGTCTGCTGTTACTGGGTGTCTCACTTGGTGGATCCCTTAAGCCCATTTGTTCACAGATTTGGTTCCGTTCTGACATTTATTTGTTGATTTTTTTTTTGTCTAGTTGAGCTGTCTATTTTTCACAGAGGCATTGGAAGTTCCTCATTACAATTGTGTAAATGCCTATTTTATTTTTCATGTCCATCATTGCTTACTTTGTATAGTTGGTTTTCAGAGTATTTGGAATATGTATTATTTTTATCTCTTCTTCTGGAAGATTTTGCTTAACAAATGTAGGGTGAACTTTTCTATGTTTCTTGATCAGTCTTGCTTTGAATTTTACTTTGTAAGTAGAATAGCTTATATTTTCCTGGTTCCAGTTGTGAGAAGTGTTTTCCACACTTTTGACTTTTAGTCCATGAATTTCTTTTTGAGTGAAATGTGTTTCTTGATTGCAGCATATTGTTGAGACTTGTCTCTCGATCATTTTGTTGGCGTATTTCTTTTGATTAGTGAATTGAGACCTCTTACATTTGTGGTGATAACTGACATGCATTGGATCATCCTTGTCATATTATTTTCTCCTTCTTAATTCTCTGTCATTCCACTTTATTTTCTTGCCTCGCCTAATGGATTCTTTTTTTACTGTTGTTCATGGAATTGTAGTCTTCTTAGCCTCTTTCTAGAAAATTCTTTAGAACCTTTTAGAGAGTTGTTGGGTAAACCAGATATAATTATCTGAATGTATACTATATTGTTTAATGATATCTTGTACTTAATAACGTAGAAAATAATGAATATGCATCCTCTTAGACATGTTATTTCTTATTGTTTTCTGAAGCTTTCTGATGTTTTAAATCCATATTTATGGGACCAGACTTTGTCCAACATTTGATTTCACCAGAATTTCACTAATATAAAATCTCTGTCTTTTCTCTGGCACCAATTTCCTGTGAGGACACTGTCACAGGAGTGTCCAGTTGTGAGTGTTGTCCAGTGTCCCCTTCATCTTGAAGGAGGAACTCTTTTATTGATTATGGAGGTGAATCCTAAGGCCTCTTGTATTCTGTTCCTTCAGCATGTTAAGTATGAATACCTTCTTTGCTACATTTGGAAATTTATCTTTTTATAATAGTATTATTTCTTTACGTTGCTTGAAAAATCAACCTTATTTTAGACGTCCACCAATTTTTTATACAAGTACTTCTAGCATTAAACTGAATTAAATTAATTTGATGAAGAAAGACAGCCACCAAGAGAGACGAATGAATGACTTATAGGAAAGTAGGTGCAGAGAACCGTAAGATAGGTCCTATCTCCTTAGAGCTGTGGTGAAAGTTAAGAAGAAAAATTCAGAGACAGAATTAAAGAGAGAAATAGGGAGCCAGGCTTGGAAAGAAAGGCAAAGCATTCTCGAACTAGGAATAAAACAGACAAAATACAGGTTGTGCTTAATATTCACTTTGTCTTTTTAGTAAAGAAAGTCTTAATTTTGAGAGCGGAATTTGAATGCAAGTCACCCTGGCTTCGACTCTTACATTATCCCACATTATTCCCCACCACTGGTGCCGTCTTAGTGCAGTGTGCTGCGCAGCTGTTTCCAAATCCCCGCAGCTTCACAGGGCATCTCTTTTGATTCTCCCATCTGTGGCATTGGTGGAGAGGTTGTGCCAGTCTGTATGCCAACTACAGTGCTCCTATAAGCCACACAGGCTCCGCTTAGACTCACTTCGTAAAATAAGCCAATTTCGGAGTAGCACTTTCCAGAGCACTACTTACTACCTGGTTTGGGCATAATGAAAGGGCAGTCCCTCACACCTTGAGACCATAATGTTAAGTGAAATAAATCAGATACACAACACTAAGTATCCCGTTATTTCTCTTATGGAAGAGAACGAAATTATAAATAAAGATAAAAATAAAAGCTAGTATGATGTAGGGACACAGGTCTTTCTCAAATGGGATGGATAGAGAGAGAAGGAAAGAGCCATGAAAAATAAATTAAGATAAGTTATATAGCTGTATCAACTGTGCACAAGGAATGTAAATAGAGTATATTACATGTAGGCATGAATAAAAACTTTTAAGAGATAGTATGAGGTCATCTTGTCATAAACTTTAAATGATGCATTATAAAGTCATGTAGAGAAAAACATGTTAATTAAGATGATAAACATAGGAAAACTTTTAAGTCTTTAAATATAAAATATGTTAAATGGAGCATTAACCGGGGGCAATACCTCTCCCTCTGAACTAACGGTTGAAATCTGACCACATGCTCTGAGCATTGGGGACATGTGCGCTCTGCTGCCCTCTAGGGAAGTGGTAAGAGAATTACACCTAAATCAAAGAAATTCAGTCTTGTCACGTATAGATCACTCCTGTGACAATATATTAAGACTTTATCAAATCTATAGCAGAACTTTTGACCGTAGAGATCCTAAAAGCAGATTAGAATTTTCCGTGTTAATTATAAAAAGCAAAAATTAAGTTTCAGTGAAAGTTAGTGTTGTGTAAGGGAAGGCACACACGGATGTTGCATTTTTTCTAACGTTTAGCTGACATACACAATGACGTTGTTGATACCCACATGTTTAAATTATATTTTCATATTCTAGTACAGGAACCAGCACTCCAGATACCACGAAGTAGATAGATAATTATTGATTTTAATCTGTAAACAAAAAGTAACACTGCGCCCCTTTATGTAATGTGCTGTGTGGTTTGTGGTTTGTGTTTTGTTCAAAGTCCCTGAACGGAGACGAGCAGGAGCGATGGAGACCAGGGGTGGGGCCGCTGGGCTGAGCGACCAGGAAATCACCCGCTCTGAACGCGCCACCGCCACAGCCGTGGCTTTGTAAATGTGTGTCCTTCTGGGATCAGAATCCTAGCGAACAATAGTTTAATGAAGACCTTTGGATATTGAGCACCCGAGGGGGGGTCGAGTCGGGAGGAGTCAGCGGGTGACAACACCGCAGCGCATCCCCGCGCCGAGGAGCCGCCCTGAGCCTGCTGTCCAGGGTCCGCTCACACGTTCAGTGTCTGCTTTCCCTGAGGTCGCAACATCCATCCTCCGTGTTCAGGTACCATGCTCAGTGTCCTTCCTCTTGAAGCCAAATAGGGAACATGAAATCCCCTAATTGATAATTTATTATTATTATTATTATTTTTTTTTTTTTTGAGACAGGGTCTTGCTTTGCAGTTCAGGCTGGCCCTGAGCTCAGCCTCCAACTCACATCACAGCAATCCTCCTGCCTCTGCCTCCCGAGTGCTGGGATTACAGGCGTGAGCCACCACGCCCGGCACTGTGGTATGTGGTACTGGTTGCTGCTGGGCGTGAGTCTCCACACCCAGTATTTTTATGTGGTTACCGGGATCGAACCCGCGTCCTTGTGCTTGCAAGACAGGCGCCGGAACCACTGAACTAAATCCCCGCCCCCCCAATTGATAATTTAGAATTGAGAGTAGATGTTTTATATTTTTTCATTTTGGAGAACACAGCAAAAAAGACTCTCTCAGGTTAATGAGAAAAATGTCCCGTGACTCTGCTGTCAACTCTTTCTGAGTTGATGCAATATCATATACGAGATGTGATCAGAATATATAGCAACTGTCTATATTTTAAAAATTCATTAAAGTAAAAGACATATTGCCATCAGTCTCCCACAAATTATTCTCCTTACTTCAAAGACACTTATCCCATTTTTGAGTTTTTTAATGTTTTGAAAATGTTCTGAGTACATGTCTGTAGTTTGTAATGCTTACGCTCTTCATGTAGATCGAGTACGTGTGTGTAACAGAGTTTAATTGTTTTATCACCCCTCAGAACCCTCCTGTTTCTTATTTCTTGCTCATCTTCAGCTTGCAAAAGATCTGTCTCCCTGACTGCTATTATCTAATATTTATTTTGCTCTTTAGTTGATTTATATTTTGAGTTTTTCATATAAGAGAAACATCCAGCATTTAAGTTTGTGGTCTCATGTACTTCTCTTAACATTATGGTCTTAAGGTGAATCCCTAGAAATCCAGCCATCACACATTCTGATGATGCCATCGGGGAAAATGGAATCTTTTAAAACTCTTGTTGGGAATGTACACTAGTACAAGCAATATGGCAACTAGTATAGGTGTTACTCAGAAATCTAAAACTAAAAATGCCATTAAACCCAGCTTTTCCTCTTCTAGTTATCTTCCTGAAGGTTTAAACACATATTAAAGTTGTTAGGTCCTGAAATCTCTTTGCCACAAAACAGAACTCAACTCACATGTAATCACAAAGGTGCTTTATTAACACAGCATGCCGTGGGTCTACTGAACCAGTCAGAGAGACCCCGATGGCAGAGACTGTATCTCTTTTATAGCAGTGCACAAAGAAGTTAAGGTTGCATTAGTACATCAGGCCACTTAGTTTTACAAAGAACTACAAGGTTATCATGACCTTCTCTCTCAGAACAGACTAAACACAGTAAATCAACATGCTTTTCGAGAATTCAACCCTGAGCTTTGCTTTTTATCTTTTCTCCTAGCATAGTTTATACAAAATGGAGTTAGTTTGGTTCCTTCACAGTGACCCATGTATAGCCAGGTGTATAGAGCACAATTCGTCGTAGTTAAGTTTTGGAAACGGCCTATGTATTCATCAAGAGATGACTGGATAAAGAAAATGTGCTGTTTATCTCATCATCCCTGGCATTTTCTGAAGCACTTCTGGAAGCCACCTTTACTGAATCTCTTTATGAAATGGATTAAAAAAAATACAGTGAATATTGCTAGCAAGTGCCATCCAATCAAATGACAGGCTTAGAAAATAAAACAGAACACTATCCTGGCTCCTTATTTCCTTATTCATCAGATTAGACACTGAGTAGCTTCTGGTTTTGCTCAAACCAAAAAAACAAACAAAAACCCAACATGAATGATGAATGCTTTGAATCAATGCAAGATGTGGAGGCAGCTCTGGCCCTGGAATTAAACACACGGGAGAAACAGGACATCCAGAACAAGAAGTGTGTTTGAAAAGTGGGGTAGTAGCTTCAGGGCGATGATTGGCAATATACTTCTCATTATAAAACATCTTTAAAATTTAAAGCATTCACCCTACTTTTTACCATATTTTATATCTGCACTAATGCTTGTTAGGTTCCCCTTCTGTTGGACTCTCACTCTCCCACAATACGCCCTGTCTCTTTCAGAGAAAAATGGTATTTTTTTCAAACACAAAGACTTTCATAAAACAATCTTCTCTTTACCTTTTTCATGGGTCTGTGTGAAGAATGGAGATTTGTGAGTCTAGTACATATTAGAGCTGCCACACACAAACTCTTCACAATGGAAGAGTTAGTAACAAAAAATTATTTATTAGCTCAGTAGTTCTGGTGCCTGCCTTGCAAGGTCAAGGTTCCAAGTTTGATGCTCAGTACCAAAAAATTTGTTTATTCACAACTGTGTAAGGAAATTTTAAAAGATCAAGACATCATTTTGAATCATTTATACTTAAATGGACGTACCTTGAGGACATCCTCATAAGTCAAATAAATAGGTCACAGATATATAAATATCATATCTTTTCTCTTGTATGAGAAAATAAAGATGCAAATGAGTTCTAGAATGTATGTTATGGGGCCGGGGATATAGCTCAGTGGTTCTGGCGCTTGTCTTGCAAGCGCAAGGACCCGGGTTCAATCCCCCGTAACCACATAACAATACTGGGCGTGGAGACTCACGCCCAACAGCAACCAGTACCACATAGCACAGTGCCGGGCGTGGTGGCTCATGCCTGTAATCCCAGCACTCGGGAGGCAGAGGCAGGAGGATTGCTGTGATGTGAGTTTGAGGTTGAGCTCAGGGCCAACCTGAACCACAACGCAAGACCCTGTCTCAAAAAACCCTTAAAAAAAAAAAAAAAGAATGTATGTTATATATTGTGAAATAGAAAACACTCAAAGTGTAATGGAGTGAAGGGGGAAAAATAATGAGATTATAACAAAAAAGAAAGAAAACAAAGTTTATGTATATAGGGGGTAGGGGTGGTAGGGTGGGTAGGGTAATGGGAAAACATGAGAACTAAGTTGTGTCATATACTGGTACAGATTCTTATTGTTGAATGCAATCATGATGTGTATATGTAATGTACCAATAAAGATTTTGATTAAAAAGAAAAAAAGATCAAGACATCCATGAGACGTTATCCTAGCACCCTGCCCTGTCACATGTAGCTTGTGCTAGTCTATATATTGTATTATTTTTTTTTCAGAATATCAGATCAACTCATGGAATCTAGAAACCAGACACTCATCTCAGAATTCCTTCTCTTGGGACTGACAGAGGATCTGGATCTTCAGCTTATCATCTTCATCCTGTTTCTGTCTATGTATTTGGCCACCTGATTTGGGAACCTGCTCATCATCCTGGCCGTCAGCGCTGACTCCTTCACATCCCCACGTACCTCTTCCGTTCCACCCTGTCCCTTAATGACATCTGTTTAAGTATAATTACTGTTCCCCAGATGTTGGTGAACATCCAAACACAGGATCAGAGCATCTCTTATACAGGCTGCCTCACTCACGTCTGTTTAGTGTTAGTTTTTGGTAACTTTGAAAGTTGTCTTCTTGTAGTAATGGCCTATGACTGCTACGTGGCCATCTGCCATCTGCTGAAGTACTCCTTCATCATGAATCTGTGCCTCTGTGTTTTACTGAGCCTGTTTTCTTTGTCTATTAGCATCATGTACGTGTTACTCCACAGTCTATTGCTGCAACTGTCCTTCTACAGAGACCACAAAATCTCCTACTTCTGTGAATTTGCCCAAGTCATTAAACTCACTTGATCTGATCCTCTCACTGACACATAGTAATGGATGTTGCAGCTTGTATCTTTGGTGGTGTGCCTGTCTTTGGAATCCTGTTGTCTTACTTGCACACTGTGTTGTCCATCTTGAGGATGCCATCTCCAGAAGAAAAGTATAAAGCCTTTTCTACCTGTGGGTCTCATCTCTCCATTGTCACCTTGTTCTACGGGACGAGCTTGGGGGTGTACATTAGTTCTTTGTTAACTGACTCATCCAAAAAGGCTGTGGTGGCTTCAGTGATGTATTCCGTGGTCCCTCAGATGATAAACCCCTTCATCTATAGTCTCAGGAACAGGGACATGAAGATAGCTCTGGGGAAGCTTATGGCTAGAATAGATTCTCTTCTACTGTATCATTTCCTTGGACAGGTGTGTAGTTTCTTCAAAATAAAAGGTGCCCACCGAATAAAATGTCACTAACTAAATGACCATAAATGCAGTGATCAAGTACAATGCAATTCAGATTCAAACTGGCTTTTACTTTTTTTTTTTTTTTTTTTTTTTTTTAGTTTTTTGAGACAAGGTCTTGCTTTGTAGTTCAGGCTGGTCCTGAACTCAGCCTTGAACTTGGCAATCCTCCTGCCTCTGCCTCCCCAGTGCTGGGATTACAGGTGTGAGCCAGCATGCTCTGGCTATTGCTTTTTGACTAGTCATTTGTAAATATAATTTTTGCCTGTGTTCCTTGAAAGAGGGTCTAGTCTTTGCAGTATTTTTGGATGTGCATGCTCTTGGCAAGGCAGGTACAAAGCATTGTATCCATGAGCTGGAGAAAGAGACGGGAAGAGGGACAAACTTTGGAAAAAACTGTCATTATGTTTTAAAAATAACTTCCTCCCAATCAGGTGGTTCGATCTTTAGAATTATATCCTAGTTTGGGAGTGGAATTTGAGTCATTATGATGTTAATAATGGGATATGACATTGTCAAAATGTTTCCTCCTGAGGTAAAAAGAATATCCAGCATCCTCAACTTGACTGTATCAATCAATGGCCTGATTAGATAACAGTGATTTGATTGTGAACATCACCAATGAACATGTATTTAATGCCATCAAGAAAAAGAAACCTTAATCATTAATAAACTCAGATCATTATGATAATAACCTTTTGTTACAAGGACTTCCGAGGCAAGGAATCTTCTGGAAAACAGTAGGACTTCATTCAGTCCTCCTTGAGAATTGTCTCCCTGTGCTTGCCATCCCGCTCGCAGAGTGCCGGGGTCTCACCGCTGGGTGTGGTGGTGTCAGCCGGGCAGAGCAATGGGGTGACCGAGCCGAGGGGCTAGGAGGAGAAATAAATAAAGACAGGACAGTGGGACTAGGAAGGGCTCATCAGCCAATACCGAATGAGCGCCACGTTTATTTAACAGCCTTCTTTTATACATTTCTTAAGTACCGCCCACGAGCCGACTAGCTTCGTTCACGTGTACAGAAAAGAAAAAAGTTAGTGAAAGAACTGGTGGGCGGGGTGTGCTGACAATATTCTTAATTTAATCTGGCACGAGGGTGTGTAAAGGTTCTTAGTTTAATCTGGTATGAGAGTGTGTAAAGGTTCTTAGTTTAATCTGGCAAAGACAGTAATTATCCTTGAGGAAGGCAGACAATGTCAGGCTCTGATCCAGAAATCAGGCCAACTTTTTCTCTCCTGCATGGGCAGCCATGGCGCTGTAGGAAACGGCTCCCAACAGCCGAGTGACTTCACGAAGTGCGTGTGGCAGGTGTCACACCTCGCTCTATAGGCTGTGTGACATCTTGTAACCCTAGAGAGAGGATAGAGATAAAAACCAAGTGACCAGAGAACTGAAACACTTCTAGACCTTCAGTGTCCTGGGTGGGGTAAGTCTGCAGCTTGTTGAGGTTTGGTCACTGCAGCTCTGTAACGGTGCAAATCCTAGAGTGCATCCTCCTATCCATCTGGGGATAGTCCATATTACAGATTGGTTCCACGGGACCAATGAGTATCACTGGAGGCTTCTCATCTAGCTCCAGGGTGATTAAGCCAGTCTGTTGCAAACCAGTCCTCAGCCTGTAGAATTATTATGTGTATACCCTGTTCAGGGAATATTTATCCCACATGTATAGTAGATTTAGACCAATGAGAATAGGAGTGATTTTTCTGTTCCCAACATAAGATCTTTCTGTAAGTGCCCTATAGTGGGAGTCTTCCCATATGTGAAAGTAGTCATTTTAAAATCTATGGTAGTTGGGGCCAGGGATTTAGCTCAGTGGTTCTGGTGCCTGTCTTGCAAGTACAAGGGCCTGGGTTCGATCCCTGGTAACCACATAATAATACTGGATGTAGAGATTCATGCCCAGCAGCAATCAGTACCACATACCACAGTGCCGGGTGTGGTGGCTCACGCCTGTCATCCCAGCACTCGGGAGGCAGAGGCAGGAGGATTGCTGTGATGTGAGTTGGAGGCTGAGCTCAGGGCCAGACCCTGTCTCCAAAAAGAAAAAAAAAAAAAAAAAGCAAAACCAACAAAAATCGATGGTGGTTGTCTGTCATGACTGCCCTCTTACTTACTTATCTACTTGATAGGGCTCTATGAGAGCTTGTAGACAGGTTTCAGTGGGATAGTTAGAGAAAGTTAAACTATGTTCAGGGTTATTAAGCATGTAATTTATAGGCTACTTGGTAACCTTCTAACAGTGGACTGACCTATGGTATCTCATCAATATAATCTTGCAACTTATTCCAGTCATCTCCTTGCAATGGGGATACCCTCCAAGGAAGTCCTCCTGTGCTTGACAAGGAGAGCAGGCTACCTGTTGAGCAAGATATTTCTCTTAAGGACTCCACATATTCTTGTGCCTGCCTTAGAAAGGAATTGCCTTCTCTCTTCAAGTAATTAGCAACAACACCGAGAGGACCGTTTTAGATCATTTAGATGAAAACTTGCTTTCCTTCTGGAGAAGGATTTTTCTGTGAGCTCACAGGATTATTCAGGTGGTTGTCCATACTTCACAATGGCCTCTGGCAGGGCTTGAAAATGGTGTGGTGTATCCGGGAGTCTAGCTCTGCTACATCGACATCTGATAGATTCAATAGGACCATGATGTGTGGTCCTTCTTAAATCGATCCTCTGGTAATTAATCTTGGTGGAAGACCTACAAAATAGACACAGGCAACAGACACAACTCCCCAGCCTACTAGATATCCCAAATGAGACTTCATGTTCTCTAAACTGAAGAATGAATTCCAGAAACAACAAAGGTGGAAAGTAAGAAAAATTTATTGAAAGAAATGTAGCTTCTAGGAGAGACAGAAGGGGGACCAGAAAGTGGTTGCTCCAATTTAATTTTTTTTTTTTTTTGAGACAGGGTCTCACTTTGTAGTTCAGGCTGGCCCTGAGCTCAGCCTCCAACTCACATCACAGCAATCCTGCTGCCTCTGCCTCCCGAGTGCTGGGATTACAGGTGTGAGCCACCACGCCCGGCACTGTGGTATGTGGTACTGGTTGCTGCTGGGTGTGAGTCTACACACCCAGTATTGTATGTGGTTACTGAGGATTGAACGGGGCCCTTGTGCTTGCAAGACAGGCGCCGGAACCACTGAGCTAGGAGGGCCCTGGCCCTCCAATTTAAATTTTAACAACTCTTGTTACTGATGAATAAGAAAGTGAAATCTATATAAAAAGTCAAATATTGATTGAGAATCTTTCATGCAATTGTAAACTGCTTAACAATAATGAAGTTCCTAAGACAAAATAAAATCAAGAGCATGTCATGAAGGTAATTTATATTGCAAATATATCCAAACAACCTTGAACAAATTTGAACTAAAATGAAGTAAGTGTCTGATGATTAATAGATGCTGTATGTATGCAGAAAATGTCTTCAAATGAGCAGAGAATTCCTTAGAAAAGAAAAAAGAGGCCAAGTTGTGAGATACAACTCACTATACAAGTATCAACTACATTTGATTTATTTTGTGATTTAATTTAAATAATTCATTTTTAAAATTTGATTTTATATTTACAAAATGGAACATAACATGATTTCATATACAATGTATCTTGTGCAACATAATTTTTGAAGTGTATAACCCATATAAAGTCACAGATTTACCTAATTATGGAATTAATGACCTTTGATAGTTATCATTTTTTCAGGGTGACAGCACCTAAAATTTAGTCTCATTACATTTTTCAAAAACGTGTCATTATTAAGAATAGTCATCTTGCTGTACAGTACATCTCTGGAAATTTCTTTCTTCTAACTGTAATTAACCATGACAAACATTTCCTCATTATGTTCTGAAACATAATGGGCTCTATAACTGCCATTCTGCTTTCTATTTTGATGATATCCACTTTAATTTTCTTTATAACTTATCTAGAAAATAACTTATTGAGAAGATAAGTGCTTGTATGATACTTGTAACAACAATGAATAAATAGGTGGGAATACTTCCAAGGCAGGAAGAAATATAAAAACATTTAACACTTTAATAAAAGACATTGATAATATCTAGATAAACAATGAAAATATTGTATTATTGAGTGGTTACATAGAACATCACAGAGATATCCATTTTCATCAAATTGCTTTATAATGACAATCTTGATGTTTTCTTGTATGTGATACACACATTTTTGAGTATATACGAAACCAATGGGTAGAATATTTGATTTGATGGAAAATAAGAAATCAGAATGCTTTGCTTACTAAGTACCAAGATACATTATATAGCTACGGTCAATAAAATGATACGCTACTGATGTATAGAGAAAATCAGTACCAACTTGATCTTCAAATATATGCAAATTTTTTCAGGAAAGAAATGAATATTTTATTGATGACAGACTAGGATTTCCCGAAAAGGATATCATTCGATAAATAGTATTAAAACTATTGCTTTCCAAATAGGAAAAAACCCAACAAAATTTGGTTAGAGCACATTTAAATATCATTCAAAAGTGTCAAAGCTATGCATGGTGGAAAATGTCTATAATGTCACATACCCAAAGCAGAGATCTCTGCAAATTGGAGGCCAGCCTGAGTTGCAGTGAATTCTAAGTCACCCTGAACTGCATAATTAAATAGTGGGACCTTGTGCTGAATAAGTGAATGCAAGAATGGCTACGTGGCTAGTGTATGTGGCATTGTGGTGCACAGTAAATTTCTTACCAACAGGATTACACTGTTGTAAATGAAAAAGGAAAAATGTGTATTACAGAAAATATACGAACCAGGAACCACGTATGTTATCATGATCTAATATCAGATACTGTACATAACAGCATACTTGTGTTTTTTGAGACAGGGTCTCGTTTTGTACTTCAGGTTGGTTTTGAGCTCTCTATGTAGCCCAGGTGAACCTCGAACTCAAGCAATCCTCTTGCCTCTGCCTCCCAAGTGCTGGGATTACAGCACTATGGTGTGTGGTACTGATTGCTGGTAGATGTGAATCTCCACACCTGGCATTGCTATATGTGGTTACCAAGGATTGAACTTGGGACCTGCTCTTCCAAGGCAGGCACCAGAACCTCTGAGCTAAATCCCCAGCCCCAACAGCATACTTTGTTATGTACAGAGGTGGTGTAGTAGATTTGTTTTTAACCCCACTGCCACAAGTAAAGCGTGGTACTATAGCTAACAACATTATCAGGTAACAAAATTTCAGTTCCATTATAATTTAGGAGACCACCATCATATATTCTAGTTTGTCAGAGGTCAAAGTGTTGTTTCCAGTGCATGACTAAATATAAACTAAATCTAACTAATCCACCTTCAATCATAAGCCAGCCAACTCAGCAAGTTGAAATGAATTGTCAAAGCACAACTGTCTTAATCATTTTCCCACCACTGGGACAACCCCCACAATTTATTTTAGCTTACAGTCTTTAGAGGACTGAATCCACAGTCAGACATTTCCATGGAAGGAGGGGCCTGTGGAAGAGCCAGCGGAGGATAGCTGCTCACACACGTCTGGCAAGGAAGCAGGGCGGGAAGGGCGAAGTGTATCCTTCCGTGTCAAACTCGCAGTGAATAGCCTCTTCCAAACACGTCCAATCTCTTAAAAGCGTGTTTATTTCAGACTGGTCTGTAGATTAATTTGAATACAGTACTCCTGAGTCCCACTACTGAGTAGAGCACCCCTACGATACAATCAAATCCCAGAAGTGCAATCTCTGAACGCGTGGCCCCTTGGGAGGAAGCAATAGCGCTAAGCCAAGGCAGTTCTCATCCTTTAACTTTGGACCTTTCATTCTGAGTACTCAAAGCCGTTGATGAGTCTTCATACAACATTCAGTGTCTATTTCGCCTGGTTCCAGCAGTAGATACATCTGCCACTTGAATGGAAAGATGTTATTCTAGAGATGAGTTTCCCCAAAGCCTTCAACATGTCCTTGTTTCTCAGACTGTAAATAAAAGGGTTCATCATGGGAGTCACCACAGTGTACATCACTGACGCTATTGCACTCTGCCTGGAGGAATTAGTGGCTGCAGAGCTGAGGTACACTCCAAAACCTGTCCCATAGTATAAGGAAATCACTATTAAATGTGACCCACAGAAGGAGAAAGTTTTATACTTCCCACCGGTGGATGGAATTTTCAGAACAGCGGAGACAATTTGAGTGTAAGAAAAAATTATCCCAGAGAGAGGAACAACACCCAAAAGGCCTGCCACCAAGTAAACCACAATGTTATTGATGAGGACGTCGGAACAGGCGAGCTTGAGAAGATCATCCAGTTGGCAGAAAAAGTGGGGAATCTCCAGGTTAGTGCAAAATGACAGTCGCAGGGTCATCGAGGTGTGGAGCAGGGCAACCAGCACACTGACGAGACAGGAAAGCAGAACCAGCAGCCAGTAGAGTTTGGGGTTCATGATGACGTTGTACCTTAGGGGGTGACAGATGGCCACAAAGCGGTCATAAGCCATCACAGTCAGAAGCATGTCTTCCATATTTGCGAAAAAGATTAAAACAGACATCTGCACGAGACAGCCCACATAGGAGATGACTCTGCTGTGAGTCGAAATATCCATAATCATCTTCGGGACCATGGTAGAGATGAAACAAATATCAGAGAAGGACAGGATGGAGAGGAAGAAGTACATGGGGGTGTGGAGGTGGGAGTCAGTGCTGACGGCCAGGATGATGAGCAGGTTCCCGAGCACCGTGACCAGGTAGATGGACAGGAAGAGTCCGAAGAGGATGGGCTGCAGGTTTGGATCATCTGACAATCCCAGGAGAATAAATTTTGCAGTATTTGAAGTATTTTCTGATTTCATGATCTTGATGGATCTGGTGGAATAAAAAATGATAAGACACCACACTCTAAAGAAGCCAACTTAATCTTGCTTATGTTTTGAACCTGCCAGGAAAAGGGTTAAAAATGATAGTGAAATGCAGGAATTCCTGATTTGACTGTGGCTGTGGCCTTTCTACAGGGAGGCTAGCTCCAGAGCAAAGAGTGTGTAGATATAATGACACTCAAAGGCCTGACAATTCTCAGGCTGGAAATGACCTCTTCCAGCCACACAGACTTCTTAGAAGTTTTGGTTTAGAAGATACAACTTACATTGTAGCAGAGCTATGCATGCCCACAGGACACATATGGCATTGGTCCCCCCAAACCCGAGAGCTTGTAAGCAAATTTATAGGACCAGGAAGCCAGGTAGTGATCAAGAAATTGTTGATATGCTTCCAGGATTCGATGTGTTTCTCAGTGTACTGCTGAGGATGTCAGGTTTTCTTTTTTTTTTTTTTTGATTGAAATCTTTATTGGTACATTACATATACACATCAAGACTGCACTCAACAATGAGAATTTGTACCAGTATATGACACGACTTAATTCTCATTTTTTCCTGTAGCCCTACCCACCCTACCACCCCCACCCCCTATATACACAAACTTTGTTTCCTTTCTTTTTTGTTATAATCTCATTATTTTCCCCTCTTCACCTCATTTTGCTTTGAGAATTTTCTATTTCACAATATATAACATACAGTTCTAGAACTCATTTACATCTTTATTTTCTCATACCAGAGAAAAGATAAGATATCAGGTTTTGAAATCACTCAAGGAGGAAAGATGACTAATTAGTTAAGCTTTTGCTAAATGAAAATAACAATATGGGTTCCTGGAAAAGGCCCAGAATTATGAAGCATTTCTTTTTTTTTTTTTTTTTTTTTTGAGACAGGGTCTCG
>PVIR01037049.1:0-15410 GCA_004026965.1 Petromus typicus | reverse complement strand
GTGAATGGAAGAAAGAGGTTCTGCACACAGGAGCCGGGGAGTGAGAACGGAATGGAGAAGAGTGACAAAGTCTTGAGTGTCTATTGAGGAAATAGATCATTACCCTCTGCTGCTCACCCAAGAATTCTTTCAGCTGCACATATATTCCTTGTTTCTCTCTCTCCCTTCTCACATATCCATGTCAACTTCCCTCCATCAGCAATCTATTGATTGAAGGCTTGTTTTCAAAAGCTAACAACAGTCTATCGTTTTCCAGGTTGGCTACTTCATGACCAAGAGGACCTTACTTCAGGATATCTTCTGTCCTGAAGATTCTGTAGTGAGTGAAAGCAACAGAGACCCATTATGGTGGTAGGAATAGCGATCATCACCCTTAGTACAAAGGCAGCTACTAAAATCCTGCTGAATTTCCAGGTAGAGTGGGTGAGGAAAATCAGACTAGAGAACCGAATTGGACTGGACCTCAGGAGAGCTGTATGTGTACAAGGATGAGTGCAGAGGTTTGACTGCAGCTGCAGATCGAGTCAGGCTGGGAATGGAACTAACAGAGATGATACAGAAGACAGCCTCCCTCAGCAGTCCTGAGTCAGAAGGTACCTCAGAGTCACAGAGCATGGTGTGAGTCTCCCTGGAGCCACCTGCTCAGCCTTCGGATACATCATGGTCTCACGGCTGTTGAGGAAGTGATGAGTTAAGAAAGAAGATGAGGAATCTGGAAAAGTGAGGAGAGCAATCATGCATAATTTTTTGTATATAGGGGTTTGTTCTATAGTTCCATAGTTTGCAAAGTATAAAAATGCATATTATCTCATGTAATTTCCATAATTGCTCACTAGGGGATGAGTAGGAATAATAAACTCTATTTTGTAGTTTATCCATTCAACATATTTTGGGAGCCTTTCATGTACAAGGCACTGAACACTTAGCAACAGATAAGACAATATCAACTGTTGACATATCATTGCTGGGCAAGATGATAGATTCTTCTTGAGGGCAGTAAGGTGTCTTCAGGGTAAAGGCCAGCAGGAGGACTTCATCTGGCCTGGGGAAATATTCCCCAAAGAAGCGACATTTAGCGGAGAGAAGTAAGTCTGAGCTGGGATAGAAGCGCATAGCAGTTGGAGACACACTTATGGAAGACCTAGAGACAGGAGAGCCAGAGAACCAAGCAAGTGAGCTTGGATGGGGCAGTTATGGCACTCACTCTGGAGAACAGCTCCTGGAAAGTGCATCGTAATCAAGCACGAGGTAAGTATCATGGATGTTAGCTTGTATGTCGATTATTTTAATAGTAAGAAGAAGGATGGCGAAAAGCAGTAGCAGCTACAGCGGTCAGAAGAATATCAGATGAAGCATCAGGAAAGCCACGGAAGGAGTGTTGAGACAAGGAAAAACCTGCCAATACAGACAACTGTGCTGAGAGGTCACAATAAAAAGGCTGAAAAGGGTCTATTGGATTTAGCTGTAGGTAGGACATTGATGACCTTTGCAAGATATTTTTTAGTAGCACAGGCTGAGAGGGAAAAGAAAGTCCTCGAGATAATGGTTGTGAGGGAAAGGAATGCTCAGAAGTGTCTCAGAACTCAGCCAAGGTCATGCAGTTGAAACGCCATCAGACTGGCAGGCTTCAAGTTTGGTTTGCTTTTTATCTGTGGGTAACTTAGCTAGTAAATATAACTTCATATCTTTTGCAGAGTTAATTGAAAAGAGAAAGAAAAGAAAAAAAAGAACAAAGATGGCACAGGGTGGTAATAGGAGCATCTGGCAAGGGACCGAATGTGTCAAAGAGAATGCCCAGGCAGATCCATCCCCAGGAACTGGAAGTCAAATTGACAAATACTTATGAATGCCTGTCATGGGTCGAGCATGTGTCAAGCATGTGTGGCTACAGATGAAACAGACAGAAAACATGACTCCTATTTCCAGGAACAGGATGTAAACATGAGAAAAGAAGATTTGCATCAACAGAAGACAATGCATAATTGATTATTAAATGGATTGTAGTGGACAATGACTAGACCGAGCTGTTCAAACCCTGCCAAGGACGGCACCCACATTTCCACAGAGATGAACCAGGCTCCTCAGCAGGGTGAGGTACAGAGAGAACCCTGGCAGATTGAGTGAGAGAAACAAATCTTTGGGAAGTAGAGTCCAGAGCTAGGTTATAATACAATACTGTTCTCTACCTGGCTCGAAGTATGCATGTGTGTGTGTGTGTGTGTGTGTGTGTGTGTGTGTGTGTATTAGTGAGGTCAAAATATTGCAAAAGACACAGAGAAAACGTACCTACAGATATGTACAGACACAAGCATAGGGCAGAGCAGATGAGAAAAATTAAATATCCAATGTATTGCTGCTCAGTGGATAAATAACTACTTGAAGGAGACTTAATTCAAAGTGTGCATGGGAATTTGAGTCACATATTGGGAAATTTTTGAATCAAATTCAATATGGATTCTTTTTGCCAAAATATATTTAGAAAAGTTTACTTAACATTGCTTTTTGTCTGTTGTCAGAGATAGCCATACCTACCTCACCAGGCAGCTGTGAGATCTGAGAACTGAATGAAAAAAAGTGAAATATTCTGGATAAAGTGTGATCCAAGGTCAGCACTCAATAACCATCAGTTGTCAATAACAGCTCAAGATGTTTATAGACTGTCACCTTTTGCCGAAGAAGTTTGAGATGCTCTATAAATATTAGAATATGAAGCCTCTCAAGACACTAAAATACGTGGAAAACAAATGTCATCATCTCTGTTTTACACACGGAGAACTTTGGCACTGGGAATCAGGGTTTTACCAGAGGAAAGAGCAATTCTGCAGGAGAGCAGGGAGCAGGGGAGGAAGTCCGCCTGCACGGAGGTTGTCAAACACTGCCCGCCCAGCTGCCCAGCTGCCCACCACCGCTCTATGGCTGCACCCAGCCTGCCGGCAGACAAAGGTCAGGTTACATTTGAGCTCCAGCCCAGACTGGGTTTGGCTGGCTGGCGGTTGAGCAAGGATGCAGCCTAACCCTGGGCATCTGTTTCTCAAAAGATCAGGCAGTGTTAACAAGGATGAGGTGTGATCACACCAGGACTGGCTTCTTCCGAGGATGGTCTAGAATTAGACTGTCTTTGCAGGCTTCCCTACCCTTTCCGTGACAGCTGGATAATACTCTGTCCTGGTGGAATTTCTCCCACAGGACGCTTCTCTGAGTGGCTTCTCCCTTTGAAAACACACACCAGCAGAGCTGGGAACCTCTGCCAGCCCACTGATCTCAGGAGCTGCCTGTGTCTGTTACTGTGATTTGCAGCTGTGGGTCCTCCGTGTGAAGGTGACCACTTGCTAGAATGGCCCATTTGTGCCGTCTTCTCTCACTGACCCCCATGACTCAGCACTTGAGAAATGAAGGGGGACCCGGTGTGCTGCGTAAATAACTTCTAGGGCTTTGGTTGCTAGGAGCCTGGGGAGAGGAGACCCAGGGCCTGACAAGTCTCTTGGTGTCTGAATGGAGTCACTGCCACCGCTGTAGCCTTGGACACATCACATGTTGGAAATAAGCTCCTGGAGAAATACTCTGGCACTGGAGCTGAACAGGGACTGTACGTTCATGTGCACAGTCGTGCTTCAGAAAGACCGGCAGGCTGAGGAGGCCCAGGAGACGCTGGGCACAAGGGAGGTGTTTAGCAAGTGGGAGGAGAATGTGAAACACTAGATCTCAGTAGCCACAAGAGCGACCCTGGTGTTAGGCTCTTAGCCTGGGTGATTCATTCTAGTCGCTCAGAGCCTTAAGTCCTATGCTTTGAGATATGCATCTATTTACATGAAAATCTCCACCTAGTAGGAAGCAAAACCCTTGCCCCCTTTGGAGGCCTGTACCCAGTTCCTTAGCAGGAAATCCCTCCCTGCCCCGTCTGCGCAAGCTCACTTCCTGCGGATGTGCCCTCGAGTGAGATGGAGGCTGGAGCTGGGAGCACTGTTACAGGCCTCCTCGTGCACGTCCGCATCCGTCAGTCTTCTCTCCGCCAGTCATGCCTGGCCGCAGCCTCTTCCGCGATTGTCACAGACCTTACTAGCCATCTCCAGCACCTGTCACCATGGCCACAACTTCTGTCTGGGACAATCATGCCGGATAGGATGAAAAGACACTAATATTGGTGCTACCAGTTCCATCTGTCCCACCAACTCCGACTCAGTGGCCAAACTGACAACTGCCTGTGTTTTTTGTGTGGTATCTCCATTTGCCTTCAGCATCCCTATGAAGCAGTACTAATATTACAGCCCAATGATCAGAGCAAATGAGGTACAGAGAAAATGAGTGACTTGCCCAAGGTCACAGTGAAGGGCAGCAGAGTCTGGATTTGAACTTACACAACCTGATGCCAGAACTTGTGCTTCTGACAACGCTCCACGAAACACTTGGCCTCAGCGTCTGTCTGATATGCTTTCTCCTTAGCAATCCCTGGGAATTAATCACGGACTGTACCCGTGATAGCGAACCTTTTAGAAACATATGACCAAAACCCAAAACTGACTTACACATCACAAAGTGTTATCACTGTAATTGAACCTGACTAATGAGACTGTCATTTAGAAAAACCAACTACTACATTAACATTTTTTGTCTTCAAAGAAAAAACAATAACACTTGTGCTATAGGTTCCGCAGCACTGGGCTCAATGCTTGTATTATTATCATTATTATCATTTTTCTGGTACTTGGAATTGAACCGACGACATTCTCAGTGAGTTACATCCCCAGTCCTTTTTTAAAAATTTGGGACAGGGTATTAGTAAGTTGCCAAATTGCTAGCCTGAGCTCAAACTTGCAATCTTCCTGCCTCAGTCTCCCAGAGTGCTGAGATTTTAGGTGTAAGCCAACCAGCCTGATTCATTCTTTTCTGCTATATAGGATGGCAGCAATCTTTTTCCATCTCTGAGTGAAGATTTTATTTTTATTCCACTAATTAGCCTTAATACCAGGGACATAATAGAAAATAAATAATAGCCAGCTGTGCTAATCTGCAGCTCAACTTTTTAATCTGTAAAGTGGGAATAATATAAGTATTTGTCAGGGTTCTAGTGAGGAGTGAGCTAATACATAGACTATAGGTTTGTCCTGAATTAATAAATGTCTGTCATTATTATTTTAAATTCTTCTTCAGCATTTCATATTCCATTGTAAGCCAATACTTCAAAATATTTGTTATATTTATACTTTTTTTGGAGGGGGACCCCTGGAGACTTTCACACTGAGCTACATCCACAGCCCCTTTAAAACTTTTTATTTTGAAACAATTTTGCTAATGCTCCAACTTGCCCAGGGTAGACTCGAACTTGTGATACTCTTTCCTCAGCCTCCCAGAGTGCTGAAATGATAGGTGTGCACTACCATGACCACCAAAACTTTTTAAATAAATCAAAATTTCCAAATACTTATTAGTTTGATTTTTCTTTTTCCTACATATGATTTTAAAAATGAACTTCCTCAACTGATATGTATGTTGCTGTTAACTATCTAATAGTGGATACCATGTATCATTAAAAAAAAAAAAAAACTGCCACCCACTATGGAGTCTCCCCAGTTACACATGGATTGGGTCAGGCCGAGTGTTTTCTAACGCACTCTAAACACGGGTCATAGCTGTTGGCCAGTCCTACCCGTTACACTGTGGGAAGCTGAGCGTTTAGCCTCTTCCTGCTCATCTTCTTGCCTGCCACTCTCAGCACTTTGTAGCTGGTGCACAGTAGGTTTCCTTAGGCATTTGCTCTTGTGGGTACAGAGGTGGTGCCTGTACCTTTGGGCTCTTCGCTCTACTCCGGCCCAGTCAGCATCACTCCCAAATTCTTCCTATTATGTGTGTTCTTAATTTTTGTCTCTAATAAGCTATTGTGTTTAAAACAAAAATATAAACGGTTAAGTGCAGCCAGAATCAGGGTTTACACGGAGACTATAAGAAGGAATATGTAAGAAAACGTCAGACGCGCCCAGGACTAAGGACCGCAGAGCTGTCTTGTGAAGCAGACGGTGCCGGACCGGCTGCGGTTGGGGCCCGAAGGCGTCGGTTTGGTACGGAGATCACGGGGACTTGGCCGAGGGTGCCGCCCTCCAAGCTTCTGTTCAGCCGCCGGGAAAATAAAGCTTTACGTTTGTGCCCTTCTAGGACTTTCGAAAGGACGCAGCGAGCTCGGAGCGGCCGTCACAATGTGAGCTCCGGAGCGGGCGCATGGAGTCGCCGGTACAATCACAGCCCTCGGAAATAACGAGTGTTCCTCTTTTCCAATTGTCACATCTGCGATTTATTTTTCTTTTACTTTGGCGCTGTTCATGGTCAGCGCGATGTTGAGGGAGCATACCGAACGTCTCCATTTCACACGATGACATTTGTTTGAGGGTCCCGAGTGTCAGAAGAGGGACACGTCTTATATTCCTTGTTTTCAATCATAATGAGAAGTAGCATCTGTCACGTCAAGGTCATCCACGGCTTCAAATGACCGCACTGCGTTTCTCCAGGCGGTGGGATGGGTCCTTCCGGACACCTCACCTTTTCTCAGCTCCTGGAGTCGCACATGGCGAGTCTCCATGCCAAGGCCTGGCAAGCCGCTTCCGGGCTGCATATTCTGGGATCAGCCAGATCCCAACACCTCTGCTCCGGGGGCCAGACCTGAGCTGATGGAGTCCAGAGCAGATGACGGACCTCTCCTCCCTCAGACACATACATGCATGCACATGCATGCACACCCACATGCGCGCGCACACACAAACACACAAACGCACACACAGGATGCAGCCACCTGGAGAGAATCTGCCAGAAACAGCCAGGCTGCCCTCCACAGAACAAGCAACAGCTGTCACTTTCATCGTGCTCACTGTCGCCTTGCCAGGCAGTGCGGCACCTGTGCGTTAAGGACAAATGGAAGCCAGAAATGTAAGAATAATAATTTAAAGGAAATTCTATATAAAATTCCTTCCAACCCAACTCGCCACTCTCCTGAGCTTCCCTGAAATTATACAGCCCACAAAGCATCAGACAGACCCCCGGCTGAAGGCGGTTTCTGGAAAAACTCCTTTTCTCACCTCCTGACCGGCTGAGCATCTCCTGAGGGCTAAGCGCTCTTTAAGCAGCTGGGGCAATGGGTGCCTTTCTGAAATTAACCAGCTGATGAATGTCCCAGGCATCAGCTCCTTCCAGGGCTGGGCCAGACTGCGCTCAGCCCGCCTGTTTCCCGACACAGCCTCTGGCGTCCACGACTGACGAATGGTCCGAAGCAGCTGCAGCACTGCGGGCCGCACAGCCCGCGGCCGATGCTCTCCTCCCGTTTGCATCCTTGGGTCTGTGCAGTCTCTGCCGGGCACAGACTCTGGGTATCGAGGGGAGGAGCCACGCGGCTTGGGTGTGTGACCCGAAGTCTTGAACGGACAAACCGACCGGAGCTCAGGGGCTTCTGAACTGTATGAACTTCTGCAAGTTAGAACCAACTTTGAGCTCCAGTTTCCCCATCTGAGTAAAGAGAAAATAAGGCCTGCGCCACACAGGCGTGAAAGGGCGTAGAAAGTGCGCTTTGGGTTATCTGGAATACACTGAAATACTCTGTGTGTTGTGAGAGGTAAATGACAAGTAGATTATTATTATTATTAATATTGTCATTACTATTTCTGCTATTAATCAAGAAATCAGGTTCAGCTAAATCAAGTTCCCGTAGACCAGAATCCTGTTATAAGAGGATTATTTGTTTAAATTTTCCCCTTAGTACATCCTCTTCTGTAAAATGGGTATGGATTTCATGTATATTCAGGTGTTTCTAAAGGATATTAGGACTGCATTTGAGGTTTTTCTCCTGAACCTAACAGAAGTGATGGGTTTTGTTTTTGTTGTAATTTTGTTCAAGGTTGGGCCATGCTCAGTGCTGCATGAGTCCCGTAGCGGGGAGATGCACCAGTTGGCATGGAGAATGGCATCTGCTCCTGCCGGTGCGCTGCTGTCCTGGCTGAGTGGGACCCATCGGATGGCCGGAGTGAGACCCCTCCCGGCCATGTCTCTCTTTGGACCTCTGGCTCTTCATGTGCAACAGGAAAGGGTCGCGTTTCACTGGTGATTCCCATGTGGTAACGAGGTGACAAACTCCAGGAGTGAGGAAGAGGAGAGTTAGGGAGCAGGCAGGGCAGAGGTCAGGCCAACCTGCTGCAGAGGGAAGCCAGGGATCAGTGAATTGTCCACGAAGAGTAGTGTCTGCTTCCAAAGGCCCAGCGCATGGCTACTAGACTAAGTACCTCTGAAGGCACGTTAAGAATGTGATAACACACTCCAGGGTAGGAAGCTTGTCTGCAGAACTTCAAGAAACAGAAGTTCATTTAAGGCCGAACAGGAGAATGAACTGGATTTCGATTTTCTCAGTTGGACCTAGTGTGTACCACAGGCTGCCTCTGTCTCCCATTTTTCTGGGAACGGGGAATCCCTCCTGTTGCCTTTTTTTTTTTTTTTTTTTTAGGTTTTTGGAGACGGGGTCTCGCTTTGTGGTTCAGTCTGGTCCTGAGCTCAGCCTCCAACTCACATCACAATCCTCCTGCCTCTGCCTCCTGAGTGCTGGGATTACAGGCGTGAGCCACCACGCCCGGCACTGTGGTATGTGGTACTGGTTGCTGCTGGGGTGAGTCTCCACACCCAGTATTGTTATGTGGTTACCGGGGAATTGAACCGGGTCCCTGCGCTTGCGAGACAGGTGTCGGAACCACTGAGCTAACTCCCCGGCCCCCTTTTTCTTTTTTTTTTTAAAGGTTTTTTGAGACAGGGTCTCGCTTTGTGGTTCAGGCTGGCCCTGAGCTCAGCCTCCAACTCACATCACAGCAATCCTCCTGCCTCTGCCTCCCGAGTGCTGGGATTACAGGTGTGAGCCACCACGCCCGGCACTGTGGTATGTGGTACTGGTTGCTGCTGGGCGTGAGTCTCCACGCCCAGTATTGTATATGGTTACCGGGGATCGAACCCGGGGTCCTTGCACTTGCAAGACAGGTGTTGAAACAACTGAGCTATATCCCCGGCCCCCTCCTGGCGCCTTTTGACTGTTGTTTAATGGCCAGCAGATCAGCTGCCAAAAAGATACAAACCATTCAGAGTTTGTGCAGTAACTAATATTCTCAGCAGTCCTTAGCCTGTCCCAAGGCTAACTGTTGAGGCCAGAAAGGTGATCTGCTCAACATCTATGTGTTTATTCTGGCCACAAGGCTCTATGGCCTGGAAAATCCTGAATGAGAGGCTTGAAATAAGCAAGTGGTGGACCAACGCGGCCCAGTTCGGGAGCCCGTGGTCATGGGCTGAGCGGCGGACGTCAGTTATGTGGGCAGGTCCACCCGGGACGCTCCTGGCCTGTCCTTTGGCTCCCGCCCCATGCCACTGGGCACTTACAGCACTCCACCCTCTCCTCGAGCCTGACTCCTGCTCATGTTGTTGTGGGACACGAGCACGGAGCCTTCGAGTTGGAAGAGCGCGTTTCTGTGCCCGACCCACTGCTGTGTGGCCTTGGGCCTGCGGGTACCCACCGGGAGTCTCAGCTGTGAAAAGGATGATGGCAGTGCCCTCTCAGTCTGGTCTAATCGAGGTCACCTGCTGGAAGAAAACACTGCAAGCGCAGGGCTCGGTGGGGCTGTCCACTCCTTTCGTCCCGGCTTGGGTTTTGTCACGTGTACCTACTGCAGCCGTTATCAACCACGTGAGAATCACCCAGAGAGCTTTTAAAAAACACAAAACCCTGGGCTCCTCTCCCAGACACACTTATTTAATTGGTTATGGGTGGAGCCGTGGTGCTGGTAGTTGTAAAAGTTCCCGGGTGATTCTAAGGTACAGCGGGAGTCAAGAACTGCATCGGGCTCTTTGCTGGAACCTCGGTTTAGTAGGATGAATAAAGGACTCTGACTGTGGCTTCTCTCGTCTGCCTCTTCCGGCGCGCACTCTGGATGGGAGCGAGGAAGTTTCCCTTGTTGGGTTCCAATCAGCGCCTGGCTACTCAGGAACTGCTTGTGCAGAGGTCTGGGTATGCCTGCCCAGTGGATGCGCAGGGGGACAAGGCCACTGACCCGCTGGCCGCCAGCCCTGCAGGCCCGGGAGGCAGCCTGTGCCTGCTGTGCCCGGCCACCAGGCCAGTGTCTCTCAGTGGCAGTCTGCCAGGCGGGCAGGGGGAGGCGGAAGGGAGCTGGGATCAGGTCGGGCGGCCTTTGACTGTGTTAAATGCTGCAGGACGCTTGTGGGGCCTTCGCGTTGTTAACCTCGTGGAGATACCCCAGGAAGGTTTTTAATAGAACAACTCAACATGGAATTAATTTCCAGGGCAGCTGTTAGTGAGCACACTGGTGCTCCGACTGCAATGTCGGCCTTGTCACTGCCGCTTCTGTCCCTGCTTCCTCTCAGGAAGAAGTGCTCTGTAGAACATGGCCCCGAGGAGTGTATGTGTGTTTGTCCATTTTCATTTTGATCCTCAGCTTTTTATTTTGAAGGCAGGCTCTCGCTAAGTCCCTAAGTTGCCATTCTCCTGCCTCAGCCTCCCAGAACTCTGAGCTCACACTGCCTGCCCAGCTACATGTATGTGTCCACCATCAAATGCACCATGTCCGTGGACATTACAGAGGTGCCTGGAGTTCATCGCTTCTTTTCTGCCCACTCCAGGCCAATCTGAGCTCCCTCTAGTATCCCTCCGGCGCTCCTGGGTGCAGAGCAGCCTGCCTCTCCCAGGACTTTCAGTCCTCACTTTTCTGCAGTGAGGACCTCCGGGAAGATCAAGGCTGTGGGAACCGCGAATGCATAGCAGAGGGCACCGGCTTGCACGCTCCTGAACCCCTCAGTTTCCTCCTCCCTGCACTCCCCGCATCCCTGCGATGCGGCCGCAGCTCTGTTGTGGGAGAGTGTAAGTTAAGTAAGTCATGGCAGTGCACGGCACAGCACCGTGGTTGCTGGTGAGGGAAGGATTCCTGCGTTGCTCTGGGACAACCAACACCTTTCTTTGCCTTTAATGATAATCAACAAACATCCACTGACTGTCCGGGAGAGAAAAGAGAGCTCTGGGAACCAAACTCTGGCACAATGGCCAGGACGCCATCTTTTCCCCTTCTCTCTGACTGCTTTAAAGATATACAAAGTTCCCATGGTTTGTTTGTCGTGTTTTAAGGAGCAGTATGTAGTGCCCTTCGTGAATAACACTTCACCATGCGGGAAGGCACTGTCGCCATTTGCGCTCCTTCCTGAGAGAGGCTTTGTTTTGTGAGGCTCAGCTACTGCAGAGAGAAGCCGGGGTCTCAACAGAGCGACAGGAAGTGGCCCTGGGGGCTTCCTGAGTGCTGGACCCAGCTACATGAGAAGGACACTGGCACTCACAGAAGTCAGGAAACTCGACCAAGGAGACCAAGTACCCAAGATGAGACACAGCAGCTCAGGATTCTTCGCCCTAAATGCCACGTACTCTATGTCACACTGAATTTTTTTGTGTGACCAGGACTGTAATGCAACTGTGGCTTTTCCCTTAACCAGCTGGGTGGACAACCTTGGAAGCGCTCCTCGAGCTTTCCGAGGCTCGATTTCCTCATCCTGCAGAGAGGGCAGGTCCTCGGCCTGGCCTGCTGGGTTCCGGCCCCGCGTGGTCACTGCGAGTCTCTGCCGCCCTCTAGTGGCGCGTAACGGGAAGGCGCGTGTCTCACCTTGCAATGGCCACAGTCCCTGGAGTGAGGAAGACGCAGGTGCCTCTGTGGCTTCCCAGACCAAGGACCAAAACTCAGCGGGACTCGGAGACGCCTTGTAGGTAGAGGTGAACGGGCTGCTTCACAGGAGGGAGCACTGTTTTAAAATCTTTTGGGCCTTTTTGCTCTGTTCCTTACCTAGAACACTCAGCCTTGAATGATGGAGGCCGAAGACTCCCCCAATAGATTTAAAATTTAATTTTAAACTAATCCGAGGTATGTGCACACACCCGACCTTGTGTGTGTTCCTGGCCCTAATATCAGACCATTTTGGCCACAGCAGAAGTGCTGAGGCTGACCCGTCAGTTCAAGTACTGCCTGTGCTATGCATGTGACGCTCTCTACTCTCCACGCTCTCAAAGCCTTATGGACAACGAAATTCTTCCATCTCCACTGTATCATATACTGCACCAACCTCTCTCCATCACAGCCTTCTAGCTTGTCTTGGACCGCCATTCTGCTCGTGACCCGCCCTCTAGGGGACCAGAACAGAGCACATTATGCCATCAGTGGTTTTCAGTGGCCTGCATTTCTGGTTCAAAGGGCTATGATAGAAAAAAATTCTGGCAAGGGTGTGGAGAAAAGAAACTCTTGCATCCTACTGCTGGGAATGTAAATCAGTACAGTCAATATAAAAAACATGGAGAAAAACAGTAACAGAAAAATAGATACCTCATGTCTTCATTCAGAGGGGAAGCTGAAAGAGTTGATCTCCTGGAAGTGTGGTGTAGAATAGCAGCTCCTGGAGGCCCCTAAGGGTAGCCGGGCAGGGGAAGCGGAGGAGGGTAAATAGTTATGAACCTACCGCCGCATGGGAGGAAGTTCCTGTGTCCCAGAGTTTAACAGGGCTACTCATTAATAATAATTTACTGTCAACTTCAAAAGAGCTAGAAGAGAGGATTTTGATGCTCCCATCACAAAAGAATGACAAATGTTAGAGGGATACGGAACTACTAAGTGCCCTGATTGGATCATTACACACTATGTACATGTATCAGAATATCACACTGTTCTGTATCAATGTATACAATTATTTTGTGTTGATTAAAAATTTTTGAAATGCCAACAGTGGGTTCCCCTTTGCATACACAGTCGTATCTTGGTATCCATGGGGGTTAGTTTTGGAATCCCTCTCAGATACCAAGATCTCCGGATGCTGAGATTCCTTATATAAAATGATGTAGTATTTATATAAAACCTGCACATACCTTCCCATATATGTTAAGTCACTCCAGATTACCTATAATACTCAATGTGATGTAAACACTGTGTAAATAATTGTATGGTGTAGGGCATGACCTGAAGAAAAAGTCTGGAACAGATACCATTTTCTTTTTCCAAATGCTTTCAATCTGTACCTTGTTGGACCTGAGACTGGCGAATCCACGAGTTGGAGGAACAACAACCGAATCAAGACAAATCTGTGGTCTACAGCTGTTTCCTGGTCCGACCCCGTCTCCCTCATCAGCCCCCGCGTTGTCCGTGCATTCCTCCCCTAGCTGTCCAGCTGTCCCTTGGCTGCCCTGGCCTCCTCTGCCCTGCCTCCCCTGAAGACAGCAGTACTCTCCTCCTGAGAGCTGGCTGTGCTGGCTGCCCGAGAGGCCCTTCCCTGGACCTTGCACCCTCCATGTAAACTCCTTATCTCAAGTGTGACCCCGTGTGAACGGCTATCCCTAGAAGACACACCATGACCGCATCTTTTTTATGATTCCTGTCTGATATTATTTTCCTTAATCATTTAGGAATGGAAGGACTCTCCACCCCATACGATAGCTCCTTTCTGAGGAGAGAATGTATTTCTCTCGTTCAACAGAGCTTTGAATTTCACTTCTTACCTTGTAGGTGTCCAAAAATATTTGATGATGAATTAACTACCAAACTCATGCTTTGTTAATGTTTAGTTCTGCACCCTTGGATGCATCATTGTAGCACATGCTTTTGTTACCCTGGAAGGTTTTCTGATCACAGTATCTTTATCCCTGTTGTAGTTATCATTTCATCACCATCACAAAATGCCTATGATAATCAACTTGTAAAGAGAAAAGATATATTCTTGTAGCTTTGAAGTTTGCTCCTTGCTTTGGGCCGGGACTAGGAAGCCTATAATGACAGGAGTTTGTGGTAGAAAGAAATCGCTCACTTTATGGCTACAAAGCTAAAGACTAGGGAGGGGACAGGTCCTACCACCCCTTTGGAGGGAGAGCCCTGTTACCCGGAATGTCCCCCAGCCCCCGTTTCCCACTGGCCCTGTCCTGGGAGCACAGCCTTTGAGCACACGAAGGACCTTACCTCAGCCTGGCAGCCCTGATCTCTGGTCTGAAGTGAACAGTTCTTTATCACAGCTATCACAGTAGGGGTGGGTGAGATTCAAGGAAATAAAAGATGAAGCCGTTATCTGCTCTGGGTTTGCAGAGATGGAGGCAATGAAAGAGTGTGTGCATGTGTGTGCACGTGTGCACACATGTGTATTTACATGTGTGTAGGAGGATGGGGTTGGGCTTTACAGTTGAACATGGCAAATGGTTTTCCACAGCGTTACCTACTATTCTGGTGTAAATAAAGCACCAGGTGGCAGCAGGGGAGTGTTGCTGCCCTTTTTTAAAGCACTTAAGACACTTTCCCGGTGGATTAGCTGCTACACAAAACGGACAATTAGACACAGCCTCTGCACAAAGTGTTTGCAATCTATAGATGGATTAGTTGTCTTTATATACAAGTCTCCATCTTCATTATCCAAAGCATACGTGCCGAGTGCCCTCCCTTGCAAGGGCTGCAGAGCCCGAGCATGCCGGGGTCAGCTTTGCTCGGTGGAGATGCAACTGAAAGTTAGGAATACATAAAGGAACACTGATGGGTGGGTGAGGCCTGCACAATTTAAAGAATGGTCATGTATTCACTTATTCGTTTCTTTACTCTTTGCAGTGTGTTATGTCTCTTCTTTAAAATGAAAGTGTTTTTCATCTCTGAACTTTGACACATTTAACAAGTGCTTATCACACGAAGGGGATGTAAGAAATGCTTTGAGCCAAAGGAGAAAAAAGTAAGAACAGAACAATAAAAATGAAAAAGAAAAGCAATGAACATGACTATTCAGAAAGGACTTAGGAGCAGGCCTGGTAAGAAGTACAGAGTTCGCACTCCCTTATCTTACTTTATGACTGTGTTAATTTTTCCTTCTTTTCTTTCCTTCAGGAATAGATAGAAACTTTCCATCTGATTTCGGTGACATATTGGCCATTTAGAGCTTCAGATCAGGAAATGCTGTTAAATGGAAGCGCTCATGTTCCAGCCACAGCCCCGCAGGCAGCCCTGCCCAGCACTGTCATGCCTAGAGGCCATGTGTGTATCACAGTCCTGAACTTCGTGCTGAAAGGCACAGTCCAGGCATTTTCTCAGCAGCTGCGCCTGCCTTAAGATGAGGTTCCCTCCGCTCCTTCCCAGGCTCCACCCCATGCCAGTGGGAGGAGGGAGAGGACTCCAGGATCGGCGGAAAGAGGATAGGCAGGCAGGGACGGACCTCCTTCCCGAGCCAGCTCTGGGGACAGCCACGCCCAGAAGAGGAAGGACACTGAAAAAGAGGAGCTCAGGGGACCTTGTGACCGATCCCACTGCGTAGGCTGTAAGTGCAGGCCGGGTTTCAGATTAGACTAGTTATGGGTTAGAGTTCACTGCTAGGTCCAGGTGACAGCTTAGGGGGTGTGTGTG
>PVIR01037048.1:0-15399 GCA_004026965.1 Petromus typicus | reverse complement strand
GATAAGCAGTTAATTTTTCTATCTTCTTTTAGTTTTATTTTAGGCTGGCCTTGAACTTAATATGTAGCAGAGGCTGACCTTGAATTTGTAGTCATTCTCTTTCCTTAGCTTCCTGAGTGCTAGCTTTGTAAATGTGTGCCACCAAGGATTCAGTCCATTGTTGGCTGGCTCCAAGGAAGGAAGAACAGCCGCCTATCATGGCAGTCATGGCATTCAGGAAGCAGAGAGAGAGGGGAGGAGCTGATGACAAGATTACACCCTTCCAGGTCACTCTGCTCCTAATGACCTGTCTTTAGCTAGCCCCCCACCCCCACAACAGAAGCTGCTGAAGTCATCAGTGGGTGAATTCACTGAGTATAGCACCCCCCTCCATCCAGTCACTTTTCAAACGCATGAGACTTGGGGGACATTTTAGATCCAAATCGTAACATTCCATCCCTTGTCCCTAAAAGGCTCTTGTGGATCTTACAGAAAATGTATTTAGTTAATCCCTGCGAGTTGCTGAAGTCTTAATGGTTTTTTTAAGCACTGCTAAAACAATCTTTTCTGAAATTCTATGCAAACTCTTTAATTCTGAGCTTCTGTAAAACTAAAAGAGAAACTTACTTAAGTATTTCTAACATACAGTGTACAGGGTAATCATATTCATTCCAAAAGGAACTGGAAGATAGAAAAGAATGAGACCAAAGCAAAATTGAAACTCAGGGGGTGAACATTAAATCCTGTGGCTCAGTGTCCAGTACCCAGGGGAGGAGGGTACGATGAGATGTGAACTCAAGAACTTGGGCAGCCCAGCCTTTCAGTTCTGTTTACTGCCCAAAGCTATCCCAGCACAAATTCCATGTTTTGTTTTGTTGAGACAAGGTCTTGTTTTGTAGTTCAGGTTGGCCCTGAGCTCAGCCTTGAATTCAGAGCAATTCTGCTTCCTCTGCTTTGCAAGTGTTGGGATTACAGGCGTGAGCCACCACACCCGCCCGACAGTGTGGTATGTGGTTCTGATTGCTGGTGGGAGTGAGTCTCCATGTCCAGCATTGTTGTATGTGGTTACCCAGGATCAGACCTACTCCCTCACACTTGTAAGGCAAGCACCGGAACCACTGAGCTAAATCCACGGCCCAAATTGTACATATTTTTAAAAATGAAAGATATGCTCTTAAGGATGATTGCATGATATTATTCATAGAACAACATAATTTTTTGTTGTTTTATGACGTAGTTGCCCTTCATTTGTTGAAATTAGTCTTTAGCTTTAAGAAAAAAATATTGGGCCTCTATGAGATTAAGTCAGGAGAACCACAAACTCAACTGCAGCCTCGGCAGTTTAGCAGCTTAGTAAGACCGAGTCTCAAAATAAAAAACTAAAACAGGGTTGGAGAAATAGCTCAGTACAAAGTCCCTGGGTTCAATCCCTAGTACTACAAAGGAAGCGAAGAGGAAAATAATGGTTTGTTTGTTTTAGTTTTTGAAATAAGGTCTTGGTATGTAGCTGTGGGTGGCCTGAGTCTTACTGTGTAGCCCAATATCCTGGAACTCACATTCCTTAAGCCTCAGCCTTCCAAGTGCTGAGATTATGGGTGTACACCAGCAGGCTATCTCATTTGATACTTTTTCTGGAGATTTGAGTCGGGTATTTTAATGCTAAGGTTTGTCCCTCAAAGGTTCATGTGCTGGAAGCATTGGTGCTCCAGTGTGGCAGTGTGAGGTGGTAGTGTTCAAGAGGTGGAACCTGGGAGGAAGTAACTAATTAGATCATAGGGGCTTCACTCTCAGGAATGGGTTCTGCTGTTCTGAAAGAGTTGAGTCAGAACTGATCCTTTGAGTAGATCAGTTCTGGCCAGCAGGTTGCAGCGAGGCCACCCATGGGCTTTTCTGCTGTGTTGCAACACAGTCCATGCTAGATACGTAGGCACCACATTTTTTGGACCCTTTTGCCTCCAGAACCTAGCCAAATAAACAAACATCTTTTTGTAAGTGCCCACCAACTAAGTATTTTGTTATAGTAAACACATTTGGAAAACACCTGAAAATGTTGGTTTAAAGTGGTTTTCTAAAGAATTACAAGATCAAAGCTATAGGTTAGAAAGAAAGCAGCTGAAATCTTCAGAGTCAGAAAATACTTAGCCAGACAGAGAAGAAGGTAAAGAAACTGAGGCTTCCCCCAGAGCTATAGTTCTGACTGTTTGGAGTCTGGACGCAGTATGCTGAGAGGATGGAGAGTAGCTTTCCCAGAGAAATGGAAACCTAGGTTGCTGTGATAGAAGCCTTCTTTGATAATTGTAACCAGAAATCCTCTTTGAGGCCAAAATAGGACTAAAATTCATGGTACTTGTAGTTTCAAAAAAACCAAATTGAGGTCCGGGAATATAACTCAGTGGTTTCGGCGCCTGTCTTGCAAGCGCAAGGGCTGGGTTCAATCCTCGGTAACCACATAACAATACTGGGCGTGGAGACTCACCCCAGCAGCAACCAGTACCACATACCACAGTGTCTGGCATGGTGGCTCATGCCTGTAATCCCAGCACTTGGAAGGCAGAGGCAGGAGGATTGCTGTGATGTGAGTTGGAGGCTGAGCTCAGGGCCAGCCTGAACCACAAAGCAAGACCCAGTCTCAAAAAAACAAAGAACAAATTGAACATTTAAAGTGATTCTTAGTTGGTAGTCTTCCTAATCAGGCAGGTAGCAAAAGGAAAACAAATTTTCTCCTCAAGAGCCAGTTTATACATAATCCCTCAGATTCTCACAGTGTCTAACCAAAAGCTGCCAACATCAAATCATAAAGCGTACTAGTCATAAGTATGACTTAGCCAAAACAACAAATCAGGAAACAAGTTTTAAAGTTTTAGAATTAGAAAATATAAAGTTAGAATGTTTGCTGTCTTTAAAAGAAGACACTGAAATGATGATCAGGAAACAAAGTTGATCAGATAAGCTTGAGAATTCAAGATCAATTTTAAAAAATAAAATAAAAGATCAATTTAAAAAAGACATAAAAAAGGAGCTTAGAAGCTGGCATGGTGTATGCTTGATATCTCTACTGGAAGGCTATAAAAGCAAAGGAGTTGTATAAGCTAAGCTGGGCAATTTGGGGACTTAGACTGTGCTTGAAAATTTAAAAAGGGATGGAGGTATATCTCTGAAAGAATTCCCTAAGTACAGTCCCTAATACTATTAGAAAAAGAAAAGGCTGAGGATTTAGCTTAGTGGTTCTGGCATCTGCCTAGCAAGCCCAAGGTCCCCAATTTAATTCCTGTACCACCTACCACAATGCCAGGCGTGGTGGCTCACCCCTGTGATCTCAGCACTCGGGAGGCAGAGGCAGGAGGGTTGCTGTGATTTTGAGGCAAGCCGAGGCTACATAGTGAGTTTAGGGCCACCCTGAACTACAAAGTGAGACCCCGTACAAAAAAAAGAAAGAAAGAAAGACAGAAAAAACATAGCTTGCAAAAATTGATGAGCCATAAAATATATATTAAGAAATTACACAGAATTGTCAGGTAATCTCAGCCCCTTTGTTGGCTGAGACAGAAAGACTACTGTCTAAGGCTTGCCAGAACTATGTAATAAGACCCTAAAATCAAAAACAGTAACAAAGAAGTTGTTTTGAGTACAACTAGAGAAACATGGAAAATGAGAAAGAGGTAAATAGATTGTAAGATGATGTGACATTGATTTATTTTATTGGAATGCCAGAAGAAAATAATAGAGCACTTGTTGAAAAGACAGTATTTGTAGAGATAATGGCAGAAATTTTTACGGAATTGAAGAAAGGCAGAGTGAATAAATTTCAGGGTGGTGCTGAGGCTTAGTGAATCCCATGTACAGTGAACAAAAAGAATTTCACACTTTTTGTTTTGGTAATGGGAACTGAATCCAGGGCTTCTTGTATGTGGTGGACAAGTGCTTTGCTACTGAGCTGTATCTGAAGCCCAGAATTTCCACATGTGGACAAAGATGACAAAGTGGCAGAATATCACCAGCAAAGATTAAGCAGCCTCAAAGAAGAGAAAAAATTGGAGCTAGGCTAATAGTTGATTTCTTGTTTGTGAGAAATATGAAGCAAAAAGGAGTGAAACTGTCTTTACTATGCTTAATTTGGGATACAGCAAGAATATAGGGTCAAAATAAGTATTGTATGTATGTATGTATTGAGACAAAAGTCTCACTATATGTAGTTCAGTTCAGGCTGGCCTTGAATTTATAACAGCTTTCCTGTCTCAGCCTCCTGAGTGCTGGGATTACAGGTGTGTACCACCATATCTGGCCAATAAAGGTATTTTAGAGAAAGTACAATTTGAGAGAATTTACTAAATTATGACTGTTTCCTTAAGGCAGAAGGAACAAAATTCCAAAAGGTTTGAGATGCAACAATGAATGATACTCAGTGGGCGAGCTGGTGCATGCCTGTAGTCCTGCATGGCAGGCTGAGGCAGGAGATCATTCTTGGCTAGCCCAGGCTACACAGTGAGGCCTTGTCTCAAAAACAAACAGGGCAAGGGTGAGTGATTTATAGCTCAATAATCCTGGCATTTACCTGGCATCTGCCTGGCAAGTGCAAGATCCCAAGTTCAATCCCTGGTACCACATACCACTGGGCGTCGTGCCTCATATCTGTAATCCCAACACTCAGAAGGCAGAGGCAGGAAGATTGCTATGTGTTTGAAGCTAGCCTGGTCCACTAGTGAGTTCAGGACCAGCCTGAAGTACAAAGCTGAGACCCTGTCTCAAAAAACTAAAAAGAAAGAAAATGGTCAGTAGTTACATAAACTTAAGTAAATATTGGCACACAAAGCTACACTTTTAATAGTATCAGACACTGACATTTATGCTCTAGTATGAGAAGTGCAGTCGATTCTGTGTATGCTTTTTTTTTTTTTTTTTTTGAGACAAGGTCTCGCTTTGTAGTTCAGGCTGACTCTGTGCTCACTAGTGGACCAGGCTAGCTTCAAACTCATAGCAATTTCTGCTTCTGCCTCAGGCGTGAGCCACCACACCTGGCACTGTGGTAGTGGTACTGATTGCTGCTGGGTGTGAGTCTCCACACCTAGTATGGTATGTGGTTACCGGGGATTGAACCTGTACCCTTGAATTTGCAAGACAGGCGCCGGAACCACTGAGCTAAATACCTAGCCCCATATGCCCTTTTTTTTTTTTTTTTTTTTTAATTTGCGTTGTGTAGGCACACATATTTTGGTGGGAGTTGCTGGGTGTAGAACGTACCCATGGCTTAAGTGTACAAGGGCTCAAGTGCCCTACTTATCACTGAGCTTTTATCTCCACCCCAAATTTCATAATTTTTTTCACTGCGACTGGAAGCAGCATTTTAAAACAATGATTTATTAGAAGAAAAAAATTCTCTTCTGGGTAATTTAGCTTATCAAATTCCCATCTAGTGAAATAGAAAAAAAGTGCTCAAAGGGAAATGGTAATTGGGTAGTGGCAGGGGAAAGCAAAGAAGAGAAAGACAAAGTTTGATGGTAAAATGGAAAAGACAAAGCTAATGTTTATGGGCTGGGAGTTGAAGGGAGGTCTGAGTAATGGAAGAAAATAATAAAATATATTATTAAGTACAGGCACAAATTATCAATGAGGGATGTGGTCATAATATATTCCTAAAATGTACCAATAAACTCAATTTATTAAAAAAAACCCTTCCACCCCTTATCTATATATTTTTAAATAGCAAAATATTCATTGGTACATTTTAAGGAATATATAATGCTAACTCTCATCAAAGGGAATTTACACCTGTACATGACATATCCTGTCTTTTCCCTCCCATTCCTGCCTCTCCTCCCTGTTTGTTTGATTTTTGATTCTGGAAATCAAACTTAGGACCTTATACTTGTAAGGCAAGCACCAGAACCACTGAGTTAAATCCCTGACCACCCACCTCCCTGTGCACAAAAGCTTTTATTTCCACTTTTTCCTTGTATCTTCCTTTTTTTCCTTCCTCGTGCCCTGTTGCCCTTCCTATGTGAACGTTTTCTTCACATTTTCCAGTGTCTGTTTCACATTTAATCTTCTTTCCACTTTGGGTCTCTCACATGAGTGACACTGTGGTATTTAAGCGTATGTCTGATGTATTTCGCCCTAGAATCAGGGTGTGGTGGGGTGCACATGCAAGAACACGGCAATTCAGTGAGACTGTCTCACAAATAAAATAAAAGGGCCTGGGGCTGTAGCACAGTGGTAGGTGCTGGCTTAGCATCCTTCAGGCCATGGGTTGGTCCCTAGTGTTCTTGGAGAGAAAACAAGCAACAACAACAAAAAGACCCAATGCTTGATGTCACATTAAGTCCTCATGTAGTATGGGGGGTATGAAGTGTTTATATTGAGGCTTAACTGTTTATCAGGCACTGATACGATTTGTTAAAATAAATTCAATTTCCAGTGGAGGCTTAGTTCCCAGTTTGTGTTCAGGTTGTTTTGAATTCAGGTGTGATTTCTAGAACTTCAGTCATTGTGTTTAAATAATAATTGGGGGAAAAAAAACTTGCTTTATGAAAGTACCATACCACAATTCCGTGGGTGAGGGAGGTATTTCTGGGTATATTGTTTTCGTATTGTATCTTTCTCAGTTACAGTTTTTGTTGAATGAATATCGTAATGTTTTTGTTTATCAAGATTCAGAAGTTTGATATCTCTTCCTGAGAGCTATGTTTCTAGACCCTTGCTGTTTTCTTGGATAGAGATACAGCTTGTTTTCTCAGAATTGGAGAAAGAAGCAAGATGTGTGTGTGTAAATACATAGATACTCTTCTTAATTAAAATCCTAGTAAGGGTGTAGTGGCATATGCCTATCACCCCAGCAGTAAGAGAACCTGAGGCAGGAGGATCTTGTGTTCAGTTTGTCTGGGTAGCTTTTGCTAGGCCTGGAAATCCTGAACCGTGTTAATGATAGAATACTCCTACTACCATCAACATTGGGAGGCCTTAGCTATTGTTCCTGAGATGTGAATGAACCTGGACGTGGGAGATGGTGTTGTATCTGATCTTTTTTTCCCATATTGTCAAAACTTTTTGGTTGATAGGAGGAAATAAAAATCTATGTCAAGCAATAGAGTGAAGCAATTAAACTTTACTGTTTCATCAGTTTATACATGAAGGTTATGATGTACCATATAGGAACTCACTCAAACACTGGAAAACGTATTTACTACAAGAGTATGGGAGAATTTCATGGGGGCATAATTATGGGAATTCTCAGCAGAATCTTAAGTCAGCAACTTGGTCTTGGGGTTCTGCAGTGCTAACTACCAAGTTTTACCATGGGTTGAGGTAAAAATACTTAAGTATTGGAGATACCTTAAAGGCTCAATTTGTTTTGTTTTTAACCTATAAGAGCACAAGTAACCTTCACAGGAAGGAAGTTTATGACAGCCTTCTAGTACAGTTCACTGCACACTAGTTATTTTTCATGAAGCTGAATTCCCAGTATCTTAGAGGTTATAAACTTGAGTTTATTAATTCCCTGTCCGTTTGATCTACGCTTTTGGGTCTACCACCCAGGGAAAGGATCTGTGGCTGAAAAGACAGTCAAAAGTAACTGTCTAGAGAGGGATGAACTTTTCACAGTACTGTTAGTATACCTGAGAAGGATTAAGTCCTGTTACCTGGTAAGGTAATGTGAGAGAGGGGTGTTTGTACATCCCAACCTTCTCTCTTCCTTCCTCAGTGTCTCCATCATTTCATTTTTTCCCCTTAGTTTTCCTTTATTTTTTAAAAATTTTATCGGTACATTTTATATATACATTGTGATCACAATCAGTATTGAGAAATTTGCACCAGTACATGACAATTCTCATTTTTCCCGTTCCCTGCCCTCCCAAACCCCCCATCCCCATGTGCGCGTGTGTGTGTGTGTGTGTGTATACACTGTTTCCTTAATCATTAATTTTTTCCCTTTCCCTTCCTTACCCCTACCCCACTTTCCCTTTGAATATTTTCTTACCATTTCACAATACCTATCATACATTTTAGAACTCATACACCTTTAGTTCCTCATACCAGAGAAAAGATACAGTATTTACACATCTGTGTCCTATTTATTTCACTTATGAGTATGTCCTCAAGATACATCCTTTTGAGTATAAAGGACTCAAATTTCTCCATCTTTTCATATTCTTCTCACTCTCGCCCAGTCTCCATGCTCAATTTCTGCTTTTCACCTTTGTGTTTTTGTTTTTAAGTAATGCATGCAAAGAGCCACTTGAAATAGAAATACTTCAAATACCTGACCAGCGGGTAACGAGAATGAAAAACTAGCCCAGAAACAGTTCAGAATTTCTGGAGAGCCAGGGGTTTACTGTCTGCCTTCAACAGAGTGACCCAAATGGCTGCCACACCGTAGCCTTATTCATTCAGACACAGGCGCAAGCACTTGGGGCTCCATAGAATTCATCTGTCTCCCAGCCCCCATGGTACTTGTCTGGGGAACTAATTTAATCTCTTGTGTTATGTGCCACCCCACCCGTGTCAGCAAGTGCGGTTGCTGCCCTTTTTCTTTCTAGTACTCACCGAGGAGACAAATTAGTCCTTACTGTTCGCAGCTGGTCTCCCACAAATCACTTTTTTTGTGATACTGGAGATTGAACTCAAGTATACTCTACCACTAAACTGTATTCTCACCCCCCCTTTAATAAACTTTTTATTTCATATTTTGGGATTCATTCTCTTAAGTTATCTGGGCGGGCTGGAACTTGTGATCCTCCTGCCTCAGCCTTCCTAGTAGGTAGGATTTATAGGCATGCCCCAACCACAGCTGGTCACACCTGCTCTTGGTTTCAGATAATATTTCCAGTGATAGAATTATTTGGACTCAAGTTTTTTGTCATAACTCCAATGACAATAAAAATAATACACTCTGAAGCCAGGTGTGGTGGCACATACCTGTAATCCCCACCTTCAGGAGGGCTGAAGCAGGAAGATCACCCCAAGTTTGGAGGACAGAGCGACATAGAGTTCAAGGCCAGCCTGAACTACATAGTAACAGCCTGTCTCAAAAAAAAACCAAAGAAATAAGTAGCTCTGGAAGATTGCTATAGGTGACAGAAAATTTGCTCTAGATACAGTAGGAGCATTCTAGTGTTTCAAAGATATGTGAATAGTTTGAATAATTTTGATGGGAATTTTCAAGTAGAATGGTGTAAAGTACTATTTTATTTTTAAGTAAATATTAAAATTATTTAGGTACTTGTCCTCTAGGTAATATTTACTATAAAAGTATTTATTAGAATTAAATTATTTGTTTCTTCATACTTAAATAATGGGAAAGCCCATTATCTACATTTATAACTTTGATCTACCTACTTTTAAAATTTACATTTAGATCCTTTGATTATTTAGCAGGTAACATCTAAAGGTACTGGTTTAAATCCTAATGCCAAAGTATGGCAAGAAATCCCTTCTGGAAATCCTGATGCTACTCCTGTAACTCATGGAAGTGAAAGCCCTTGGCAGGAAACAGCAGCCACATCAGGGTCTCAGACTGAGGGTAAGGCCTAAATATTTCATGGAAAAATTACATTTTGATGAAAGCTATGACCAAACAAGTGTATAGCTTTGGACGCACCTTTTAATTATTTGACGACAATTATATTTCATATATAATTCTCATCTATACTCAACATGAACGGATTGTCACTAATTTCAAGTAGTAGTTATATCTTCGAGTCCAGCATTTAAAAAATATTCATACTTTATTATTTAGGTTTTTGTTTGTCTTTATTGTTTTTGTGTTACTAAGGCCTGCCCTCGGGGCCTCATGCATGTTAGGAAGGAGCTCTATCATTTAGCCACAGTTCAACCTTTTTTAGTTTACTTGGAGATATGTTCTGAGTTGTTCATACTGGCCTTGAACTTTAGAATACCCAGTCATCTAACTTCAGTTGCTTGAGTAGCGCCCAGAATTACAAGTATGTCTTAACCACACTTGGCTATAGTTTATTATCATTGGCTTTGCAATTTAGTTACTATTTGATCTTCGTCAAATGACTTTTATACTACTTGTTTCTTCCATCTGCAAAATAGATAAGTGATTATAGCATAGCATTTTCTGAAAATTAAGTATATCGTGTACGTAAAGTAGACTAGTACGTAGTGATGTATAAGTTTTAGTTATTGTTAATCATTTTAACTTATCTGTAATGCTCAGAACTTCATCACCTTTGGTTAGGCTTAAGTAAATTGTTTTGCTTTGTTTCCATGCGATAAGGTCTCACTATTTAGTTCAGGCTGACTTTGAACTTACTGTATAGCCCAGGCTGGCCTGGAACTCAGCAGTGACCTTCCTGCCTCAGCCTCCCCAGGACTGGAATTACAGGCACGCCCCACCACACTCTTAAGTAAATATAACTCTTAAAACCATGTGGAGCGGGGCACTGTAATTTTCCCTACTTTGGACAGCTGAGGCAGAATTGCAAATTGGAGGCATCTTGAGTAAGTAAGACCCTGATTCAAAAATTTTTTTAGAAAAGTACTAGGAGCCAATCATGGTGGCACATGCCTGTAATTCCAGTACTTGGGAGACTGAGGTAGGAGCATCACTGCAAGGTCGAGGGCAGCCTGGCCCGCATTGAGATCCTGTCTCAAAAAAACAGAAAGAAAAAACAAAAGGCTTCAGATTTGAGTCAACATGCATGAGGTCCCGTGTGGTGGTGGGGAAAGACATAGAGGCAGGGAGACATTTTCTTTCTTAGTTAAAAAAAAAAAAAATCTAGGCTAAGGATGTAGCTCAGTGGTAGAGTGCTTTTCTAGCATGCTTAAGGCCTAGGCTTGATCTCCAGTGCTTCAAGAAAACCAAAACCATGTGGGCATTTCCCCAACTGGTAGAATTCCTTAAAATCTTGTTATAGAAGACCTACTGCTTCTGGAGATAAGATTAAAAGAATTTCTGTTTATTTTCAATGCAGGCAGTACAGAGCTTTCAGAAGATATGTGTAAAGAATATGAAATAATGTATTCTCCAGCTTGTGAAACCACAAGAAATACTACTGGCGTTGAAGAACCAACTGAGGGAATGATTTTAGGACCTGAAGATATGAGTTACCAAATATATGACATTTCTGGTAAACTTGTGTTTTTGTCGCTACAATGAGAAGTCAGCACATGCACATAAGCACAAATCAAAATCTATTTAGAGAAAAGAACTATTTAGAGATTATTAAAGAGTGTAACTGATATTAATTCCAATAGTAAAAGATACACGGTAGTTGTATATCCTAATTAGTTAAGCTGGTAGCTGTCTTCCTATGTAGAATAGCTTACCTTTTCATCTTTGAGTTGTTATTAAAAGTACAATAGTTATAACATTTCTTAATGTAACAGGAAATGTTTTGCAACATAATAGCTGAGTGCTTTTGGTATTAATACTTGTTTGTTAATTTGTTGGTAAAGTAACTTCAGTCTGAAATTATGGGAGGGGAATAAGTTGAAAGTTACTACACCTTGGACTATCTGAGTTGTAACAATTTTTAAATACTATAGTTTTGTAGTAAATTTTAATTTGTGGGTAGTTTGTGCCTTCTGGAATTAACATGTAAATCTCACCACCTGTGATAACGTAGTATTAACTTGTTTTGTTTTCTACCATCAGGAGAAAGCAGTTCAGTGATTTCTACAGAAGATCTAAAAGAATGTCTGAAGAAACAATTAGAATTCTGTTTTTCACGGTATGGAATCTTTGTTAATTGATACATCTACTTTGTAAAAGTTAATTTAGTTTGTACAGGTATATTGCTTATGAAATATACAAGGATGGCAAATATTTCCCTTCTTAAAATTAAATTAACTAGTTTTTGTGTGTGTGTTTCAATACTGGGCATTGAACTCAGGACTTTGTGCTTGCCAATCAGACACAGTGCCACTGAGCCACATCCCCAGCATAATTAATCAATTTTTAAATTATTTTTTTTGAGTAGTATACTTTGGTATCATTCTTTGGAATATTTTAAACTATAGATTTATATGGATAGTTTGTGATTTGATATGCAGAGGATCTAACCTATGCCTCTGTTAACTACAAAATTCTTTCAGATGATTTTGGTCCTTTTTTTTTAGGATGGAGTTACTTTTTTTTAAAATCGATTTTATGGGTACATTTTATATACACACAGTCAACCACAATCGACATTGAGAATTTGTACGAGTATATAACACAACTTCTCATTTTTTCCCGTCCCTCGATCCCCACAAACCCCTCACCTCTTATATACATAAATTTTGTTTCCTTTTTTAAGAATCATCAGATTTTTTCTTTCCCTTCTTTATTTACCCTTGCCCTCTCTTTTCCCTTTGAATACTTTCTTACTGTTTGATAATAACCTATCATACATTTTGGAATTCATTTTCACCTTCAGTTCCTCATTCCAGAGAAGATGGTATTTACATATCTGTGTCCTACTTATTTCACTTAAAAGTATGTCCTTTTTTTTTGAGACAGGGTCATAGTTCAGAGTAGCCTTGAATTCATTATGTAGCCTAGGTTGGCCTCATACTTGTCAAAATCCTACTACCTTTGCCTCCTGAATGGTAGGATTATGTGGGTGTGGCACTACCAGCCTCAACCAAATGTTTTAAAATATGTTATGTAGATATATTTGCAGATTAGATATTATAAAACTTCAGTATTCCCAGCCTCAACCAAATGTTTTAAAATACGTTATATAGATATATTTGCAGATTAGATATTATAAAACTTCAGTATATAGAAATCTCTTCCAAAATAAACAAATTTTTATATGAATGCAAATGCTTTTGATTTGTCTTATCTCGCTGGTCACAGTTTTTTAAGGTAGAAGCCTGATTTTAACATACTCTTCTTTATATACAATACACTTTTTTTAGGGTTTTTTTTTTTTTTAAAAACGGGATCTCGCTTTTGTAGTTCAGGTTGCCTCTGAGCTCACTAGGTAGCCCAGGCAAGCCTGGAACTCACAGCAATCCTCCTGCCTCTGCCTCCCAAGTGCTGGGATAACAGGAACGAGCCACCATGCCTGGCACTGTAGTGTGTAGTTCTGTTTGCTGGTGGGCATGAGTCTCCACACTTGGCATTGTTATATGTAGTTACCAGAGATCGAACTTGAAACCTTACAGTTGTAAGGCAGGCACCGGAACCACTGAGCTAAATCCCTGGCCCTCTTTTTCTTTGCCTTTATCTTCCAGTACTGATTGTAGGATGAAACCGAGAATCTCTTGGTTTCTTTAATCAGTTTTGCTTATAATATAATTATTTCAATAGTACACTTACACTAGTTACATTAAAATCGTCGACTACAAACTGGATCATTTGTGGTTCTGATCTTACTGGCTTGGACTTTATATTGAATTTAGTAATCATTTCTTGCCTTTGCTAATGTCTTACTAATATAAATAACTGATTTTATGTTGGACATTACATACGAAGGAAACATGTACCTCAACAGTTTTCCCTCTGCACAGGGATTGAACTTCTGTTAGGCGGGTAAGTGAGACTAGATTGATTGATTCAGTTTTGTAATAAAGCTGGATCAGAGCAGAACAGCCATTTGAATCAGCTCACTTCCAGTTTATCTCTGTTCTTTAGGTGCAGCCCGCTTGGACTTTTAGTTTAGAGCTTGGCAGTTTCCTCTCACTTTGCTCTTAAAAACCAAGATAATTCAGATGTTTCTCAGAGGTTTGAGAATAGCTTTTTAAAAAAAATATTGATAGAGAGACTATCTCCTCTTGCCCAGGCTGGGCTCAAACTTTAAATCTTAAATACTAGCCTTCCCATCGTGCTAGTATTACAGGGATAGGCTACCGCACGATGCAAAAGCCACACAGATTTTGCTCTCTGATTTTAGATTAGCTCATGGTATCCTAACTTCCTCCTTAGAACTAGGAAAATCAACACTGTGTTGAAGACTTCTGTAGTTTCCTTGTTTTTTTTTAATTGATTTTCTTGGTACATTTTGTATATACATTATGATCACATTCAACCTTGAGAGTTTGTACCAGTATAGGATAGATCTTGATTCTCGTTTTTTCCCATTCTCTTGTTGGTTCTAGTTGATAGTACAAGTCCCATATCTAAGATATATTCCACATATGTACACATAAGCTTTGCTGGCTCTCTGTTGCCCAGTACCATCCTCCCTAACCAGTGTGGGAAAGTGTGCTCAGGAAAGAGTGACCTTTCTTTCAGACTTCCAGTCTTTTTCTTTTTTTTTGAGACTGGATCTCACTTTGTAGTTCAGGCTGGCTCTGAACTCACTCTGTAGACCAGGCTGGCCTCAAACTCAGCAGTCCTCCTGCTTCTGCCTCCCGAGTGCTGGGATTATAGGTGTGGGCCAACACACCCAGAATTGTGGCTTATGTGGTTACCAGGGATCAAATTTGGAACCTCGCACTAGCCAGGCAGACCTCAGAACCACTCAGTGAAATCCCTGGCCCCAGTCATTTTCTCTTTGAAGTTTCCGTTGTTCTCCCATATATCCAAAAATAAGAATTTTTTAATGTAAATTTTTTAGTTTTTGGAGAGAGCTCTTAAGTATTATCTGCCTACTTACATCCTACTTACAGATGTGATATTGTTCAAACCAGCTAAGCAATTCTTTGTAGCTCAGCAAAACTGCTGTTAGTATATATCAGGTATTACTTGTGAAGGGGCAAGTCTTAGATGTTATATTTGTTACTTTGATTAATTTGGGACATAAGACACTTCCTTCAAGAGTTTCGATGAACTGCTAAGAATAGTCTACTGAAAATAAGGAGTGATTTAGACTTCAACCTTTTAGTTATACAAAGGGTGATATTTACAGATCTTATTTTCACATTATGAAGTAACATCTTTAGACTGATACTAATATGCTGTTTTATGTTGAAATGTGACTTTAAAGTTCATTGACATTTTTTTTGCCCCACCTCCAATAATCACTGTCTGTTTGCATTATAACCTTGAAGGTAGTATATTTTAATAGTTTAAATATATAAGCCTTTCTATTCTTTGCCAGGTACAAGACTTTTGAAAGATGGAATATATATTCTGCTGGGAGACATAAAATAATTTAAAAATAAGGTGGACATACCAGGTGTGATGGCTCAGGCCTATAATCCCAGCACTTGGGAGGCAGAGGTGGGAGGATTGCTGTGAGTTATAGGCTGAATTCAGGACCAGCCTGAACTACAAAAGTGTGACCCTGTCTCAAAAAAAAAAAAAAAAAGGTGATCTTGTCAGGTCTCTTTGAGAAGGAGGCTTTTAAGCATTGATTTCTAGTTATTTTGAGACAATCTGCTTCAACACATACTTGATAGGAATTAAAAGGCAAGAATTTGGGCCGGGGAGTTAGCTCAGTGGTTCCGGCGCCTGTCTCGCAAGCGCAAGGACCCGGGTTCGATTCCCCGGTAACCACATAACAATACTGGGTGTGGAGACTCACACCC
>PVIR01037047.1:0-15407 GCA_004026965.1 Petromus typicus | reverse complement strand
GAGAAGAAGGAACCCTTCTCCACTGTTGGTGGGACTGTAGACTCGTACAACCCCTGTGGAGATCAGTTTGGAGAATCCTCAAAAAGCTAGGATTGATGGTCCCATTTGACCCAGCCATTGCCCTGCTAGGTATATACACACAAGAATTAAAAGACTCTTATCACAGTGACATATGTGCACCCATGTTTATAGCAGCCCAATTTGTGATTGCTACATCTTGGAAACAACCCAAGTGTCCATCAACTGGAGACTGGATAACAATTCAGTCTACAGAATGGAGTACTACTCTGCCATAAAAATGATAAGTTTGAATCATTTCTACTTAAATGGACATACCTTGAGGATATCCTCATAAGTGAAATAAATAGGGCACAGATAGATACATATCGCATCTTTTCTCTGGTATGAGAAAATGAAGATGTAAATGAGTCCTAGCATTGTATGTTATATATTGTGAAATAGAAAATGCTCAATGTAAAACAAGATGAAAGGGGACAATGTTGAGATTGTAACAAAAAAGTAAGGAAACAAATTTTATATATATGGGGGGTGGTAGGGTGGGTGGGGCTATGGGAGAAAATGAGAATTAAGTTGTGTCTTATACTGGTACAAATCCCCATTATGGAGTGCAATCATGATGTGTATATTTAATGTACCAATAAAGATAATTTTAAAAAAATTAAATCTGTCTTTTATTGATACACGCACACACACACACACACACACATTTTCCTTTAAGCACTGTTTTTCTATGCAATTATTGGTAGTGTTGGATTTTTTGCAGGTTATACATCACATCTACTTGCTTTTTTCATGTGCATCACATTTTTGCTATATATAAACAATTTCCATGAGTATCTGAGTGTCTGAAATTGTTTGTTGCATCGATAAAGTGTTCAAAATTATTTAGGCAAACACATAATTTATTTGTAAATGAGGTTGAATATCTTGAGACTTATTATTAACCATTATTAAGTGAAATCAAATTAAGCATTACTTATTGGTGAAATTAGCCCAAATTTTTGCCTGCTTTGAGACCTTTACTGAACTCAGTGAATTTTCAACAAGGCGTTTTTATTTTAGCTATTCAGAACTTAATTGTTTTCCAGTGATGTGCAACTTTGGTAGTTTCAGCACACAGCTTGTTGATAATGATTCTTTTGCCTGAGAGTGCTTTCTTTGTCTTGCCTTCCATATCTTAACTTTGTAGGCCATTTAGTATCTGGTCACATACTCAGAGACTCTTATGCTGTTTCCTGGATCGCCATTAAGTTTCTTCTCTCATTCATACCCAGCCCTCAAATCAGAACTAAATACTGCTAAACAATTATCTATTTCTGTTCTAAGAGCATATTTCCTTTCTGGTCACTGTTTCCTTAAGTTACGTCTAAAAATGATCCACTGTCAGAAAGCTGAGGGGTGGAGGAAATTATCTTCTTTTTTCTTTTTATCTCATGATCACAGTCTTGCAGTGCTACTATCAAGCATCTAAAAGCGTCTGTTTGATACATTTTTCCTGAAAGTGAGAATAGCAGCTTCTCCATTACCAAACAACTTTCTATGAAACATATCTTTAAAGGACTTTCTAGGTTCCCTGATAAATCATTTAAGAATCTTTACAAAAAGACAATTGTACAAATTGCTTTTTATCAGTAAAAGATGATGATTTGGAGTCTTAATTAATTCAAGTATTTTTTCAAAGTAATTATGTTTTTATGTAAGTCTGAGAATTATGAGTCATTTTAAGAGTTAATGTAAGCTGCTAAAAACTAAAGATGAAATTACACATTGATACTTTCTCATTTAAGTTGCAATATTATTTACTTTTTACCTCATTTAACTTGTAGTTCTTCATTATGAATACTTGTACTCCTCTTTCTTCCTTCTTTTACTCCATAGTACTTTTCACTACACTTTCCTAACTAATTTACCTGTTTATCTTCTTAACTGCTTCCTATACTTACAGGTAAGTATCAAATAGATAGTTACCTGTTTTATTTATTGGTAAATATCATCTGCTCAATATAGTCAAAATATAATTGGATTGATGATTGAATAATCAGATGTCATTATTCTGGATGTTCTTCCATATATTATCATTTCATTTTTACATAAGTACTGAACATTAAGATGTTTTATACTTAAATTATTGTAGGTTATACTTACTTCACACATACTTGCTATAAAGCATTTTTAGATTCTCATTCTTGAGATAATCTCAGGTTCTGTAAAATCCTTTAAGTATTAATAACGTGGTAAAAAATTATTTTAAACTCATGCTGCATTGTCACTTAGCTGAAGTACATTTCTGCACACACCCATTAGAATTTAAGCCCAGTAACTCCTAATTGAGTCATATTTTGAGGGTCTATAGAAATTCAGAAGCTAGTCTGACTCTCTATGGACTAAGAGTACAGAATAAATTCATTTAACTTGGATTGAAGCTTCTTTGTCTTCTTCCTCCTTCTTTCTTCTTCTTCTTCTTCTTCTTCTTCTTCTTTTTCTTCTTCTTCTTCTTCTTCTTCTTCTTTTTCTCCTATTTTTGGACTGAGGATAAAACTCAGGACCTTGTACTTGTAAGATAGGTGCTGGAACCACTGTGCTAAATACCAGGATCCAAAGGCTTCATTTTTACTTTAACTTCAAAGTCTTAACTTTTGGCAGTCTCTTTAACATTCCAATTAAGATGTGGTTTTTCTATAAAATTAAATACTACTCAGCCATTAAAGAGATAAATTTGAGTCATTTATTCACAAATTGATGAATCTCGAGGACATACTCATAAGTGAAATAAATAGGACACAGATGTGAAAGTACCATATCTTTTCTCTAGGATGAAAAATTGTAGGCATAAATAAATACCAAAATGTATGATAGGTAATGTGAAAAAGGAAGAAAATATGCAAGAAGAAGGGGAAAGGATGGGTAGGGGAAAGTAAAAAAGGGAAAGAAAAAGTTGATAGTAAAAAAAAAGGAAGCAAAGCTTGTGTATATGGGGGCAGGGCTTGTAGGGAAGGCAGGGGAACTGGGAAAAATGAGAATTAAGGTGCGTCATGTACAGGTACAAATTCTCATAACATTCTCATGATCATATTCTATGTATAGAATGTATGAAAAATAATTTTTAAAAGCAATTATAGATCACTGCTAAAAAGAGAAAATTGCCTTTGTGAAATTAGCCTTTTATCCTTTTCTATTAAATTTTAAAAGTTTAAGTAAAACATGAAAATAATATAATCTATGATTTTTATATGGTTTGACGTCTTAAGCTGTTTATTCATTCCCATGTCTTTGTATGCACATAATATTTAAATCAGTGAAGTCAAAAGAACATATCAGTACTAATATTAAAAAAGAGCCATCATTTTTTTGTTTTACATTGATGCATGCATAGTTTATCTCCTTAACCACTGCCCAAAGGTATCTGAGAATTTTTTAAAATATGCAGGTTTATTCACAAAGCCCAATTCTTCTCCCAGGCTGTGCAAAGGGCCTGTATGTTATGGGGCAGATTTCTCAGAGCTGTCTTTTAAGTGAAAGGACATAAACACAAATAACTTGAAGTTAAATTAAACATACTAATTCCAATTTCCCAACTACTCTTTCATAAATACTGACAACAAATTGGCAGTACTGAAAGCAAATAATAGAGAATTTGGTGTCATCAAATTGTACCAATAAAAATTCAAAGAAAAAAATAGGTATTATGCAACAAAATAAATAGTTAAATGTATCCATTTTAATTATAGTGAAATATCTGTATTCAGTATCAAAAATGGCCATATGAAATTTAAATTTGAACTATCTAGTTGTGTATATAGCAAATAATAACAAAAACTATATAGAATTCTTACCACGGAGAATGATTTAAATGAATGTAACTTATCTGTTTTGAAATATAAATGGATTCAAAGATTTGAGTACTTAGAGGACATGCTAAATTTGTATACAGCAAGAAGAATTACAGAGATCACATATATTTACTCAAAATAATTATTAACAAAACTTCTTAGAACTTATCATTTGTTGGATTATTTATGTTTGATTAAATAAATAATAGTTCATAAAATTTTCTTTTTGAACCATAAATTAAAAGGTAATATTATTTTTAGATTAGATAGCTGTTACAAACTCCATAACTATTTTCCACCATATGCTTGTCAAATTCATGTCTCAAGCTTTCCAAAAGTGCATTCGTTATTTTGCTCCAACATGTGTTCTTCTCCCCACATTTAAAAATATTGATCCACGGCCTGGTGATTTAGTTCAGTGGTTCAGGCATCTGCCTTGCAAATGCGAGGGCCGGGCTTGATTCCCCTTAACCACATACAACAATGCCGGGTGTGAAGACTTACACCCACCAGCAATCAGTACCACATAACACAGTGCCAGGCGTGGTAGCTCACGTCTGTAATCCCAGCACTTGGGAGGTACAGGCGGGAGGATTTCTATGAGTTCAAGGCTGAGCTCAGGGCCAGCCTGAACTACAAAAGCGAAATCCTCTCTCTCTCTCTCTCTCTCTCTCTCTCTCTCTCTCTCTCCTTTTCTTTACCATATGTCTAGTAAGACTGAGACCTATAGGTCCGTAGAATGTAGCATCCAACGCAATTATGATTGCGATGATTAAGGATAAAATTATTAAGTGATAAACTCAGGAATATATATTAAGAAAAGTTGCAGACAAACATATTTTCTCATTGCTGAGACAAAATACTCGGTACCCAAAATTTAAAGATCGGAAAGATTTCCTTTAGTTCACAATTCGTAGAAGTTTATAGGAGTTTCAGTTCATGAGCAGCTGGTTCCAAGGTATATGACAGAGGCCCATCACAGAGAAGAAACAGCTCATGGAGTAACAAGCAGAAGGCAGCAGCAAGGCGCAGCAGTTTCCTTCCCCTTTTTATTCCAAGCAAGCATACAAGTATTTTGGGTGATGCCAAACACCCAGTGTTTGGGTGAGTGCCGACACCCAGAAGCAACTGGGGCTTCTGTTATCCACACTGAAGTTTATGTCAAAACAATTTAGTTTTTTATACAAGAGAAAAGATACAGTTCTTATACATCTGAGTGCCATTTATTTCATTTATAAGTACATCTCCAAGGTATGTCCATTTGTACAAAATGTACAAATAAAGTCAATTAAAATTTTAATTGTCACATCCCCTTATTCCCAGTATCACACACCCTAACCCAGCATAACACAACCATGATCCCACCACCTCCCCAGAACCCTACCTACAGGCATCTCAGGTATTGGGGGGACATATAAGCCATAACACATATGAATGAAAATTATACATGATTCTTAGTGGCCAGTACTACCTATGGTACATTTTCATTAAATTAAATTAAATATGGTATAGTTTCTAAACTGCTTGGTATGTGAGGAAAATAAAATGCCTCCCTATTTAAATAATTTCCATATCCTATTAATACTATCTTCATAAAATGTCTTCATTTTGTTCATTTCTCTTCATCTCTATTGTTCCAGTATTATATCCTGTTTCTTCTTCCTTAGTTGTTAGAATATTCTCACATCAGAGTAGTTCTTTCCCAATCTTTTTCTACTCTTTATGTGTCTGACAAATTTGCAATCTTGTAATATCTTTCTCCAAACTACAGAATGAAGACTATTTTTCTAGAAAGTACATATTCCTCTTCATTTGAGGCCAAATTCCCTTTCCTGCACTGTCTTTGTACTTAACTGACTCAGATTGTTCATTACCCCACAAATATGGCCAAACGCAATGCATCACTGTTTGTCTCCTCTCTTATCCTTACTCCTATTGTGCCTTTTTACAAAGATCTTTTCTTAACCATACTGCAGAGAATAAATTGAGTCATAGTTATTCTTATATGCCTAGCATAGCTCAGTCTTGTTCATCTGGAAGTTCAACAAGTGTTTCTGTCTTCAGTTCTTTTCATTATGCAGGAGAGCTCAGAGCAACATGATGTCTTCATAATAAAATTCCAATAATTAAATTAGATTGTAGATTTCTATCCCATCCAACTCTACTCCAATAAATAATCTTTTTCTGTCAAGAGAAATATTATATACTCTTCTACCAGACCCAGAGATAACTCAAGTAGCAAGATTTATATCACTTCCATTGAATTATAAATCTGAATTTCAAACTATACATGAATGTTAATTAGTGAGGATATATTTGAATAAAATTTTAAAAAGCAAAATAAAAACTTTGGTGGATCTAAATGTGGTCATCTCCAGCAAGTTTTGAAAATTTAATAGAAGTTATCAGGAGAGTTTCAAACTTAACATAATATAGGTAGAGTTAGTAAAAAAGTATAAATATCAAAGCAAGAGAAAAAGCTTTTACAGTGACTCAAGCATTGCTCAATATGTGCCTTAATACAAACAATATATTTTCATAAAATTAATGAAGAAAAAGCTTTTCAGAAAAATAATCAACTTTCAACCATGGGAATATTCATGAAAGTCAAAAATAAGACAACAACCATAAAAAGTAACACTTGAAAATAATTTTTACATAAATTATTATTTGAAAAACAAGTTTTCCAAAAGTAGTTATTGATCAAAAGTAAATAAAAATTTGTATGTTCATAATGTCCACACATGGAAGGTTCAGTGGTTTTATGTAAACAAAAAATCAATAAAATAGTTATAGACTGCGATAGATGTACCAAATGGAGATTCCATTTTTTGATATAATTCCAAGTTGAAGAAGCTATTTTAAAAATGTGTTTGCATAACCTAGACAAGGGACAGAATGCATATAGAGTAGAAATAGTTCTGTGAAAAATCTTTTTAAAGCATATTTCATAATATTTCATGAAGGTATTGTTATGTTACCAAGAAAGATTGATACAACTGAATAACTCATCATTCCTTTCTTCCTAAAATTCTAGTGCTTGAAATAATACTACAATAATGGCAGGAAATCATTACAACTACCATAAAACCCTGACAGACAGGACTCTGCATGAAGATATCATGGATGACAAAGGTATGGCCAGGACCAGTGAATGCTTAATTTATTAGTATTAATATCCTGTTTTAGCCTAACACTAAAAAGCTATTCTTGATATTTTCCGTGAAAAAGTGGAGATTTTATATTTATTCTCATATTCATAGTTATATTTCCTCGTGCCAGTAGATTCTCTTGGGCATCTACTAATCTCAATCCTTCATGATTAGCATTCTCACATATTCGCCATCTCCTCTTTAGAGATTCTTTTATTAATCCTTAGTATTCCTCAGCTCCTGGATTTATAACTCAGTGGATAACCGAGGGCTGCCTCTAAAGGGGCTCCTCCAGCATATTCTTAAAACAAAAAACAAAAACAACAAAAATCCTCCACTAGGGACAAGGACATGAGCTGGTATTAGCCTTACATTCCTAACTTCCCTCCCAGATATCTACCACCTTAAGCACGGTACCTCAGGAAATCATGTTTTAACTTATAGGTGTTTCTATTTGTATGTGTAATTCATATTTATTGCTGGAGAATTGGAAAAATTTAATATTTAAGAAAAGGTTTCAAAACAGAAATTAAAAATTAACATTATTTTCATCTTATACCCTTTGCTATTAATGTGTCTTCTTCTTTCTCTTCTTTCACTTAACTGAAATTTTACAATGTTTATCATTTTTTCTGATTTGTGTAGTAAAATTTTGTCATATGTATTTTAAATTAATATAATCATGAAATTATTTTAATGCATTGTTTTAATTGTTTACTAATATAGCTTTTGTAGCATAATTGTGTAGAAGCTTCTGCTTTCACTACTTTAATAGTATTCCTGGATTACTATAAATATATCTTTATGTGTATCTTTGATTATTTCCTTAGGAATTCCATCTTGATAATCAATTATACATTCAACATATGTTTTTGTAGAGCCAGCTACATGACATATATTATATTGACATATACTGGAAATACAAGAGACTTCCATACTCAGTGGAAGAAAAAGAGGTATAGGTGCTATAAACTGTTAAATTAATAAGCTTAAACTGTCATACTGAGAAACACTACATGGAAGAATCAGTGATTTGACAAAATAGAAAGTTATGACAGTAAGGAGAGTAGGGAAGGCAGTTTTATAGGAAATATTTCTTATGGTAAAAATAAGAAAATTAAACTGAGAAGTAGTAAATAGGAAGAAGTCTGTGAAACTTGGTAATGGAGGCAGAACATTTCAAATGATATAGCTCAAACCATATGCATAGAGGCTTTGTCTTGGGTGATGTTCCTAAGATAAAGAGCCTGAGACAGTAATTTAGAGGAATGTGATTGGTTGAAGTCCTCTTAACAAATAACGTAAGCAGAGAAAGAAGAATAGGTAATAAGCCAAACGTGAGTGAGAATGTGCTCTCAGACTCTAGAACTGACCTGATCCAAGAATAATGGACTCCGGAGCCTAATCAAACTGGAGCTCTCCCTTCCAGGAGGATCCTGTACATCATGGTGTTAGTAATGCTCTGACTGAGAGTTTCACTGAAGAGATGGAGAGATGAAATTTCCCATGAAAGGCAACTCCTGCTGACCAGTATTACTTTCCCAAGGAGAGAAAGCATTTGTGAAGCGCCATGTATCAGAGATGGAAAATGGATGTTCCAATAATCAGATTGGCTATGGGCTTTAAAGTAAAAAAAGAAAGCTTACAGCCCTTAAGGAAACCTCAGAGTTACCATTGTTTAATGACAAACCAAACAAAATTAGTGGCACAAAACAAAAGCACCTGATTATGTTGTGAATTCAGTAAGTCAGGAATTTATATTGGGCTCAGCAAAGATGATTTATCACAGGTTTTATCTGGAAAGGAGGACTTGAATTTGGCATGACTCATTAACTGGGAGCTGGAATTATCTAGTCTTCTTTGCTTGCACATCTGGTAAAAGGAATGGATAATTTGAATTCTCTACTCAGCTGGAACTATCAAGCAGAGAACCAACATGTGAATTGAATTTTCATGTGAACTGAGTTTCTTAAAACAGTGACAAATGACTTCTGAGAGGGAAATTCCAGGAAAGCCTTCAGAGCCTAAATATTTGCGACATTTAATATTTGTTATCTGAAAAATTGATATGTTGAAATCATAAATGCTCCTTGTGATGTTATTAGAATCGGGAAGGTGATTAGACATGGAAAGCAGAGCCCTCATGAATGCGATTTATTAAACAGAACTCCTTCAGCCCTCATACCATATGTTGAAGTAGTGAGAAGACAGCTGTTTATGAGCTTTAAGGCAAACATTCACTGTATGAAATCTGCTGGCTCCTTGATCTTGGACTTTCTAGCCTCCAGAACAGACAGAAATAAATCTCTGTTGTTTGTAAGCCTTTGAGTCTATGATATTAGGTCAGAGCAGCTGTACCAGACTAAGACAACATTCTAAGCTTCATATCCTTTTCTAGTCTACCCTCTAATGCCACATGGCATTACTTCCTTAACACCTTATTGTTTGAATCACCCAAATACAAGGGGGAATAACATATAGCTAACTTTCATTGAGAAGGAGGAAAAAACTTTTCCTTTTTTATAAGCCACTACAGTAAATAGGGGCAAGTATAATTTAATACTAAATTAGGCAGGTGATAGGGCAGTTGATGGGGAGGGCACTAAAATCTTTAACTTTCTCTTGTGGATATCCAGATTCATGATAGCAAATGAGCTAAACCAATGTCAATTCAAAGATATCCACACCAAAATAAATTGAAAGCAATTTGTCAAAGGTCAAAGACAAGGTGGTTCAAAATACACGAGACAATGACTCATTACAACAATAAAAACATATCAAAATTTTTCAGTAAAACCATCTTGGCCAGAAAGAAGTTACTGATACAATCAAAGAGCTGAATATTTTTTAAATGTCAACCAAAAATACTATAATGGAAAAAAACACATCCTTCAAAATTCAGTGAAAAATAAAATCTTACCAGATTTAAACAAAAAATAAATTAACTAAGTTTTGCTTTATCATATATTAGAATTTCTTCAAGATGAAATGAAAGACTGCACTTTATAAATTAAAACTCATTGAAAAACCTACATAGAGATCTTAAGTATGCATTTAGAAATATGTTTCTGCTGCACTAATACAGTTAAAATCAGCAGATACAAGTGATGAGAGAAAGACAGACAGAGAGAATTAAAACTGTAATTACTTATTCTGGAGATAAAAATATTCTTATGATTTAGTAAATAAGGAGAATGCTAGAAGTCAATATCTTGATTTTGCGTTAATTAAAAAGTAAGCACTCATAATCCTTAAGGCCAATAACTCTGGAATTATTGTTAAAGCAATCAGTCTTGTCAAAGTTTAAACTTGGCCTTTACAGTATTATAGAACTCACCTTTTGCATAATACAATATTCTATCCAACACATCTAATATGTTACATCTGGAACTTTGTATTTTCCTAAATATCATATATAGACTGAATCTCATTTTACCACGAATCTCACTGGAAAGACTAAAATATGAATATAGTCACTTTAGGAGCTAGGGAAGGGAGTATTGAAAACCCATTGAAAGTTGTATCTAGTACCAGAAGAATGTGCAAATCAAAATACTAAATATTTAAAGACTAAAAAGATAGCTGTGAATCAAAAAATGGCTTAAACTAGTCTCCAGTTGATAGGCATTTTGTCTGCCTCCAAGATTTAGCTATTACAATCTGTGCTGCTATAGACATGAGTGCAAATATATTGCTGTAATATTATACTTTCAACTCTTTTGTGTATATACCTAGCAGAGAAATAACAGGGTCAACTCATAAGTAAAATAAATAGGACACAGATGTGTAAATAATAAATAATAATTCTCTAGTATGAGAAGCTAAAGGCGTAAATGAGGTCTGAAATGTATAACAGGCATGAAATAGGAAGAAAATATTCAAGGGGAAAAGGAAAAGTGTGAATAGGGGAAAGTGAAGAAGGGCAAGAAAATATTTGATGATAACAAAAGATGTGTAAACAAAACTTATGTATACAGGGGGTGGAGGTTGTAGGGAGGGCTGGGGGATGGGAAAAATGAGAATCAAGATATATCATGTACAGGTATAAATTTTCAATTTTTAATGTGATCATAATGTTTATATAAAATGTACCAATAAACTCAATAAATGAAAAGAAGTCACATAAATTTAAAGGTAGTAGACTACTTTAAATGATCCTATTTTTCTATAGCTTCTGATCTTAAGTTATTTTAGCTCCCCACAGCAAGAGGAATTGACATTCCATAGAAATCATTCTAATCAGAATTTTCAGGCTGAGTAAGTAGCAGTCAGTGATGCTGTTAAACATTCTATGATGCAATGAGAAGAATTTCAGATGTCAATATTCCTGATGCATATCAACTCTTGGGTTCAGAATTTTCCTTTCTGTCTATGTTGCTTCTGAGTTTGGCTTTGCTTTGTAGTTCAGGCTAGTCCTAAACTCACTATTTAGCCCATGTGAACCTGGAACTCACTCACAGCAGTCCTCTGGCCTCTACCTCCCAAATTCTGGGATTACAGACATGAGCTACCACACCCAGAACTGTAGCATGTGGTACTGATTGCTGCTGGGTGTGGGTCTCCACACCCAGCATTGTTGTATGTGGTTACCAGGAATCAAAACAGGGCCCCTTCAATTTTCAAGGCAAGCGCTGGAACCACTGAGCCAAATCCCTGGCCCCTATTGTTTTCTTTATGTATATTACCCTCAGCACTCATCAATATTCACTGTCAATTGTTATATGATTGATGATTTATGATGAGAAAGAAAATGTAAGGGAGAATATGCAAATAATCAACTTCAAATAAAAAATTGAAGATAACTAGAAACTAATAGACTTGATTTTTTTTAAAAAGGTAGATATTGAAATATGGAATTGAGAGAGAAAAAGGATCAGTGATGACTGGTAATTAGAATTGGTCCTTGAAGCAGACAAGTATAAGATTATGTAATAAAGTACTAGATCAGAAGAAGCAAAAGGATAAATGAAGTGAATCACCATAATGGTGAATGAAATTAAAAAGAATTCTGAAAGATGATAAACAATGCAGATACATTGTTTTAGATACAAATAGGAATATATAAAAGGGAAGACTCCACTAGTGTACTTTAGAATGTCTTTGTATAGAACTACTTCTTAATTTAGTAAATAAGAGGGAAAATATTTGTTAACCTTATTTTAGATAATATGAAAAATTCTATTCAAAAATAGGTATTAGTAGTTTGGTAACAGCTGTAAATCTCAATTGTTTCAATATATTTTCACCAATAAATACAGGCAAACACAATTTCTATACCTCTATGTTGATCAGAACAGCAGGAATGATGATATAACTAGTGAGAAACATGCTGTGTTTATTATATAAATTATAATTAACCATTTGTATTTTCAATTAGTCATAATACATGAAAGAATGGAAAATTTGAATTCTCATCTAAACAATGATTTATCCGCTCAAATCTCTGATTGAACAGTTAGTAACAGAAATGAAGGAATCAAAATACTAATAAAAGCTTCTTATGTCATTAAATAAACTTACCATCATTATCTTAAATATTCAAAAATGCCTTGCCCAGTATCAAGCTTTGCAGATCTTTGAAAAAGAAGCTCATGATGAGCTTGAAAATTTCATAAACTCCTCCTAATAAATATTTATATGTAAGTAATTTATTTATATTTTCATCTTTGGAGTTGTAAGTCTCCAATTTGTAATAATATATATGTATTATTACTAATATATATATATATATATATTCATATTTTTGAGTTCCCAAGATATTCCATATTCGCAAGTGAAGATAGTGATGTCACATGTTGGTGTATTTCTTTTATTCCTGTTTTAATTTTTAAAATTAATTTGATTTATACATTTTATATATACATAAACACTACATTTAAAGGAATTTGTACCTGTACATTATACCATGTACAGGTATGTACATATTTAGTATTAGCAAAAGTAAGTGATTTGACTAACATCCAGATTCTCTTAAATGAATATAATTAAGTAAAGTACAGTGTACATATATCAATAAAACACAGAAATTCCAAAACCTACATATCCACCAATACTAGTTTCATTGTACCTGGTAGAGACAGCACTAACCATAATTAATTCCCATCTTATTTCAAGTTATTCACAAATTTATAATTGCAGCTCTGGCTGCCCTTTTCCTGTAGTGGCAAGTGTCTTCATAAGAGGATTTTCATGCTGATAGCTGTACTGTCACTTGCATCCATACCAAAGCTAATTTCTGAGCTAGAGACATAGCTCAGTGGTAGAGCATATGCTTAGTATACAGTGACCTGGGATCCACCTCCAGCACCAAAAAGGAAAAAAATTCAATATATCATGTGTTCATACATATGTATATACATATTTATTCATCTGTCAATTCCATCACTACACTACTGAGACCCAAATTTCCCATTTGAACTTTCTTATATTTGACAGTACTTTATAATTTTGAAATCCTGTACATATTATACCTCTAACCTACAGTACAACCTGACATAAACCTTTTCACTTTTTTTCTCGAGTTTTTTTCTTTTCCTCTATTCAAGATTGTATATATAGTACTTTAGCCCAAGTTACTACAGTTTCTCAGCAAGCTTCCTTGCCTCCATCCTCTTACAAGCCATTTTACATTACATACTGATTTATTACATACTCCAGAAACACCTACAAAATATAATTGAGGGGCCAGAGATTTAGCTCAGTGGTTCTGGCGCCTGTCTTGCAAGCACAAGGACCTGGGTTCAATCCCCGGGAACCACATACAATACTGGGCGTGGAGACTCACGCCCAGCAGCGATCAGTACCACATACCACAGTGCCAGGCGTGGTGGCTCACACCTGTAATCCCAGCACTTGAGAGGCAGATGCAGGAGGATTGCTGAGTTCAAGGCTGTGTTCAAGGCCAGCCTGAACTGCAAGCTGAGATCCTGTCTTTAAAAAATAAAATGAAATAAAATAATAACAACAAAAACAAAAAATAACTCAAATTGTAAGCTTAATATTTTAAAGGTGCTTCAGAGATATGAAACATACTTGTGGAACAGAATTTAAGAGACCCCTATAATCTAAGCCAAATGAAACAAATGTTTGTAGCACACATAAGTAAAATTAAATATTCATATTAATGACTATGTGAAATATATGCCTGCCATTCGGGATTTCAGTTTCCAGAACCAGTGATGATATTGATATATGAACATACATGTGGAATTCTTAGCAAAAAGAACAATGTATGTGCATGTGTTCTAAGTTCTGTCATCAATTTACATGCACTTAATGTGAAGTAACCATAGAGAAATCACATCACTTTCAGATAATAGAAAGATTTCTTCCTACATATTTTTCCTAAGTGTTTTAAATCAGTCTTAAAATGATTTTATTATGTTATGTTCATATTGCCAGCAATTAATATCTTCCATAATTTAATACTAAAACAAACTGTATAATAAAATCAGTTTAGATGTTCTGTTCTTGGTAGTCATTTCTATTCTTCTGTGATAATAGTTATGTGAGTTAACTGAAAAATAATGCATTTTTTACAAATGATTATAATAAAAGACATGCTGCCATCAACCCCTCTCAAAGTATTCCCCTTTGCTTCTAACACACTTATAATATAGTTATTGCTACCTCTTGGAAGTCATTTTCCTGCATGTCTTTAATTGCACTGTTATAACTTTGATGTCTTGAATGGTTTGAGAACACTTATGTTTTATGGTTATTTTGACTTCAGAAAAGAGTTGGAAGGAAAATAGAGCCAGGTATTGTGAATAAGGTGGATGTGGACACTGCCACCACCAAGGTTTTCTGAGCCTGCCTTTCTGTAGGATGACCCTTGATGGAAGTACTCACCTTACTTCTGATAATAGCACATCAAAACACAAAAGATGTCTTCCAGAATTTCTTCAGAAAGAATGACGAGATAAATGGAAGCAAAGAGAAGATGAGTATGTATAATGGGATCAATGGCACTATATGGTGTATTGAAATTAATTTTTTAAAAGTCCACTCCATTATGCTACCACTCTTATGTAAGCCCACAAGTATCAAAATTTATAGTTAAGAAAACAGTTTAAAAATAGGGTTTTTTTCCAAGAATGGAAAAGGCCCATAATTCCCTAACTCAGCTTGACATATATCTTCTTTCATGGGTTATTTCAGCATGTATTATTTAAAAATACAATACACATATTTCATAAGACAGTGTTTTTTATCTTTATTGGTACATTAAATATACACATCATGATTGCACTCCATAATGGGGATTTGTACCAGTATAAGACACAACTTAATTCTCATTTTTTCCCATAGCCCTACCCACCCTACCAACCCCCCCATATACATAAAATTTGTTTCCTTACTTTTTTGTTACAATCTCAACATTGTCCCCTTTCACCTTATTTTA
>PVIR01037046.1:0-15405 GCA_004026965.1 Petromus typicus | reverse complement strand
CAATCCTCCTGCCTCTGCCTCCCAGGTGCTGGGATTACAGGCATGAGCCACCACGCCCGGCACTGTGGTATGTGGTACTGGTTGCTGCTGGGTGTGAGTCTCCACACCCAGTATTATTATGTGGTTACCGGGGAATCAAACCCGGGTCCTTGCGCTTGCAAGACAGGCGCCGGAACCACTGAGCTAACTCCCCGGCCCTCTACTTTAATTTTAAATGCAACCTACATTGTAAAACTAGGAGCCAGGAAAGTGATCAGAAGGAGTGATTACACCAGATGAAAAAGAATTCCTCCTAAGGCTATGTTCTGCTCTGCTTCTACACGTAAGCTTGCTCTGCTTGCCCAGAAGGTTTCTGAATTTTATTTTATTTTATTTTATTTGCATATTGAGGAGACTGGAAGGTCCTTAGGGCATTGAAGATAAGAAAAAGAGGGGGAATAGGCAGTTACTAGGCTTGATATGTTTGCTCAAAGGAAAAATTAAGATATTTAATTTTAGATTTTTATTTTCTGTTCATCTAGGTACTTTGTTCATCTAGGTATGGGATGAAAAGCCCACAACAAAGAATAAAAGAGCTCCTCTTGTTGTAAAGAAGCATGCAGGAAGGGTCAAGCAGACATATGACTGAAGTATGAGATGGACCAAGAGAATAAGCTGTTATGATAGATTACACTGAGCTGCTAATAAGGGCCTGTATCTGCACCCAACTGCAGCTTCCAGAAATCCTCCCTCCCACCAGTACAATGAAGAAGAATACAAGACAGAAGTCCACTTATACATATGATATATAGGTGAAGACAAGATGAATGTGATTCTGAGAATGGAAAGAGAACTCTAACTGGGACAATAAGGGAGTTGAAGCTGAAAGTTCCAAGGAAGTAAATCTGCCTTAATTTAGAGCCTACCCTTTCAATATTAACCTGCAGACTAGGTAAGGAGCTCTTTTGAAAAAGGAGTTCCATTTAAAGACAGTTGGAGAAGTAGGAGTTAATTCAGAGAAGAAGAAAGGACAGCAGGAGGAAGAAAACCTACCAGGAGAGAAATGGACAAAGTGGAGAAGCCTGAATTTTGAGCGAGGCAGGAGTGGGGCAGAGCAGGCACTTAAGGCATAGGGGATGAGGTCTGAGAGGTCACTAATAATGCTAGTGTGTGTGTGTGTGTGTGTGTGTGTGTGTGTGTGTGTGTGTGTGTGTGTTGCTCTAAAGTAATTGGGCTGTGAGGGAATATAAGTTGCTGAGGAATAGAAAATAAAAGGAAAAAAGATTTTTTAAAAATGAAACTATAGCCGGTATAAAGTTTCATTTGTTGATGGTTATTTTTGTTTGATTGTTCATTTAAGGAGGGAAGATATATTTATAGTTTTGTAGAAAAGCTTACACAAAAAGAGATATTGTGAGAGAGATGTTGAAATACACATGACAGTAATAGATGAAGCTGAAATCAAGAAGAGGCAGAAATGATTGGGTTTATTGGGAAATAAGTGAACTATTTCTTATGATTATCCATCATTGCTAGTGCTTATGAGAAATTGCTATTGTGAGAAGTTTGATGTCATTCCTTTGTAGGATATTTGGCAGTATGTCAATTTCCTATTTTTGCTTAATTATTCTAAAATGTACTCCCATAAAACAATAAATACTGAGTATCTTATACAGTTACTGTGGACCCAGGATCTGTTGATAGCTTAGCTCACTGGTTCTTGCTTAGCATCTTGCATGAAGTTGCAGTCAAGACAGTGTCTGGGGATAAAGGCTTGACTAGGGTTTGTGGATCCCCCTCTGCAACGAATCACCCCCCAACCTTGTAAGCCAGTGCTGGATGTTGGCAGGAGAACGTAGCACCTCTCCAAAGGGTTGCTGAGCATCCTCACAACATGGTGTTGGGCTTCCTTAGAGACTAAGTAATGACAGAGAGAGATAGAGAGGCAGAGAGAATGTCAATACAGACTAGTCGAAGAAGTCACACAGCTCCACTACAGCAACTGTTTGTTAGAAGTTAACCCCTACATAGAACCACACTCAAAGAGAAAGTAATTAGCCTTTTCTTTTTGAAGTAAGAAATATTAAAGAATCTGTTGACATATTTTAAAACTTTTACTGACCACTAGATCTTGAATTAGAAACAATTACGAAGTTTGAGGGACTTCACATTGGAGATATTTAATATACGTGGTGACATGAGATTCGTTAGATCTGAAATAAAATTTATACCTACCATGCCAAATTATTCTGTACATCCATCCTTGGAGGTTTATGTAATTCTGAGCATATTATCACTAGATTGAATCTGCTGTGGCATGTAAGACAGCATGGAGAAGACTCATACCGCTAATGGAATGGAGAGGAGAGGAGGTGTATGCGTGCATGACTCCAGTGTGTTACCTCATTCCTTGGCAGACCTCCTCAAAGAATACTTTTGGGGGTGGCACTTCACAGGAGAAACTGGGATGTTAGTGACAAAGATTTCATAAGTTCTGACCTCCTTTGTTCTGGTTAGAGCTGGCCAACCATTGGAGGAGTGGAAAGAACCTGATTTGAAGTGAAGCTTCTAACTCAGCCACGCTGAAATGAGATGAAGTCCCCCCTCCTTCTGTTGCCATTTTCCTTCAGTGAGCTTGGAAGGAATAAGGAATTAATGAGGCTCATTGTGTATGCAAGGGTAAGCACAGTTTGTGTTGAGCTAAGTCTAGCAGAAGCTGAAAAAGCATATCTGGCACAGTTAAGTAATTAGACTTCACATTTCTCACATTTTCTAAGGGGAAAAATGTCTTTAGTGGAAACTGTCTCTAAACTTATTTTGCACAGACAGAAAAGATTTTCTAAGCCCAGTCTCAGGCTTACTCTTTTGTTGATCACACTTAAAATGAAGGTGGAAAAAAGGATAGCTGTGTTCAAGGTAATCTGTATGTTCTGCAATACAGGCATGACTGCTTAAGGAATGGAAATGTTGCCAAGTTCTTGCCTAGAATTAAAACCCAGCACAATATAGATTAAGATCAAATGTAAAAACAGGGCGATGATGAAAGTATCTATTTTCTTTCTTCCCAAATGACTGAAAATAACTAGAGAAGAGTGAGTGTATTTTCCATATACCAGTTGAAAGATGGTCTTTGGAACCAGATTGCCTAGGTTCAAGTCTGTCTCGGGTATTTACTATCTGCATGGTTTGGGGAAGATTATCTTAGACTCTCTCTGTTTCCTCATCTGTAAAATACAGAAAATAACAGTGTCTGCCTCCTATGGCTATTTTGAAAGAAAAACAAGTACATGTAAGGCATAACAAAACAGTAACTGGTGACTTATAAGTACTGTAAAGGTTAGTGACTTGCATCACTCTCAATTATTATCAAGAATAATATACAGAGAGCAGATGTTGAATAAAATATTTACTATTTGAACTGAACTCCAAGGCTCTAACTCAAAATCTGTCAGAAAAGGTTGCTCTTTCATCTTCATTTGTGCCCATTGCAGCATTAGTTTCTACACACACACACACACACACACACACACACACACACACACACACGTTCCTAAGACAGTGTTATTGCTCATGCAGAATTCTGTTCCATATCTGATAATCCTTTGCAGTGTCAACGTACTGAGGGTAGCATCCATGTTTTCCCTATTACCACCATCTGTCTCCGTGCCTGGTATATAAAGGAAGGTCAGTGAATATTTGTGGGCAGAGTGGTGGACTGATTCATTAAAACTAATCAGTGAGTATTTGAGTACCTACTGTGTGCCAGCCACTTTACCTAGTGCAGGAATATATAATCACTGTGACAGACACTGTCTTTTCTCTGATGTTCACAACCATAGTAGAGGTGTTTCCAGAACTCCAGATCACTTCAAGACCCTGATAGACAGGGCAAAAAGAGAGTGGACAGTGTTTGTTGATTCCTATTCTTTGTCAGTTGGGATATATCATAAGATATCAGAAAACCAAAGTGATAGCCACTTAAACCATAAGGTCATATATTGTTCAATTAAGAAACATTAATGTTAGACAGTTCTGAAGATTGTTCATCAATTCTCTGATGTCAGAGTGATTGGTTAGGGTATCAACAACTCCACTGGGCTTCCCTTCAAGGTAGCAAGATGGCTACCAAAGCTCCAGGTATCACAGTACCACCATCTCTAAAGGCAGGGTGCTTCAGATTTTCATGTACCTCTCTTCCTTTAACAGGGTTTAGTATTCTTTTCATAACCTTCCTTGTAGATCATTCCTCACATACCACTGAAAGAATGGATGGTGTTTGGGAGCTTGTTCAACTTATGTTAATCTGTGACAATAGACAGCAAGACTTCTTCACGGTCAGCTTGCACTTCTCTGTGTATTTACTGTATGCCAGGCATGGTGCACACACTGAGGTCATTGGAGTAGAGTATTCAGACACAATATTTTTGAGTTCTGGTCAGAGCATTTGATTCTGACAAGTCACATGTCTCCTCCAAGCAGCAGAGTTCTCATCACTTAAATGGAGATAATTGACTCAACAGTGAAGTTGCTACATGGAATAAATGAGATATTCAGTGCAATTTGCTTTTTATGTTTTATATGCTTAGTTTCATGAATCACTTGAGGGGACTATTCTTTGTAAATTCTTCTTATTGTTAGCTATTTAGAGTTCTCTGCTATAAAAATCATATCACAGCAATAGAACATTCAGAATAAGTCCCAAATCCTTCCCCTGCACCTGTTGTGACAGGTGCTAGCCTATGTGTAGTCATGGGCTCCTCACTATCAGAGCTGCTGGTTTTCTGATGACAGATGCCAGCATATGTGCTCTTGCTTTAGCACATTCCCTTGGACTTCTGAGCTTCTCAAAACAATAAGATATGAGCCAGAAAAGTCAAGGGAAGAACTTTGCCCTAGGCTCTTCCCAGTTTCAACGCTCCTTCATAACAAAAAGTTTATTCTCTCAGATATTTTGCATGTAAATATAGTCTTAATCTTGTTAAATATTTTAAATATGCTAATAAGATTGTGTATTGTCCAGTGATGCTTATGGAAATACCACACTTTGTATAACGTCATCTCCTGAGACCAAATGTGTGATGCTCCTTACACTTTCCAGGTGCAAGTTTCTCTCAAGGCTGAAGTGCTTGGAGGTATTTGAGGGGATGTGGAGATGTAATTTATTAAAGTCTTTCTCATTTCTTTAAGAGCCAGAATTTTGAATCATATCACCTAGAAGGGGTACAGATAGCTAGTCCAAGGAAAGAAGAGCAGATTAGCCCCATTTGTGCGATCACATCCTAAACCTGCATTTTAATTGATAGCACCTGACAGCTCAGCCTGATCCTTTTGCTGAAAGATGGTAGCAACCAGAAAGCTGGCAGAAAAGCACTACAGGTGTGATCACTCAGAGTAATCCCAGATTGTTACCAGTGACTTAGTGTTGGGATCAAAATGATAATACTGGCATTTCCTACAGATCAGTGCCTATCTGGCACACAAAGATCTGGGCTTGGGGCCAGGGAGTTAGCTCAGTCGTTCCGGCGCCTGTCTTGCAAGCGCAAGGGCCCGGGTTCGATTCCCCGGTAACCACATACCATACTGGGCGTGGAGACTCACGCCCAGCAGCAACCAGTACCACATACCACAGTGCCGGGCGTGGTGGCTCATGCCTGTAATCCCAGCACTCGGGAGGCAGAGGCAGGAGGATTGCTGTGATGTGAGTTGGAGGCTGAGCTCAGAGCCAGCCTGAACCACAAAGCGAAACCCTGTCTCAAAAAACCTAAAAAAAAAAAAAAAAAGATCTGGGCTTGAAACCCATCAGCATTGACTTGTTGAATTACATTTACATTTTTACACTGGGTTTTCTCATCTGTCAAAGGACCAGAATACCTGCCTCACCAGATGGCAAAAAGATACTCCTGGACAGGATTTAGAAGAGACTGTATCTGTGGAAGGTAGTCAATGCCTGTCCCTTCTTTTTTTTTTTTTTTATCTTTTCTGGGCTCACTTTCTTTTTCCAGAAACTAATAGGAATAAATATAATTAAATTTGGCAAAGTTAAGGAAAACCTCACTTTTTAAATTATGCCTTTAAACTTAGAGTACAGCATCTATTTTAACCATGTTACAGGAGATAAGAATGGTTGAGACTCAAGGTTACCTGAAAAGTATCTGGAAAAAAATGAGATAGTAAGAGGGCAAGAGGCATATTCCTTATGTGAGCAGTAATTGCTTAGGTACCAGATATGACTGAGCTCTTATAAGAGTCAGTTTCTCAGGCAAAAGATAAGTTTGCTTCCTGGTCTATAGGTATAGCTCAGTCTCTGATAGCAGTTTTTCCTAGGAAAAAATGAGGGATAATAGTAATATGTTGTGGGGGTTGTTGGAAGGATGAAATTAATACAAAGAAAGTCACTGGAAAGGAGTTTGGCATATGCTAAACACTATAAGAGTGTTTAGTGTTCTTCATCATTGTCTAAGACAAGATTTTCCTAGACAGTTGGCTGTAAGCTTACACAGAAGTCCTTATCAATAATAGACTGTATCAACTTGAGTGAGAAATGCCTGAGTGAATTGGATCAGCACAGTTCTGTATGGCTGAAGAGATTTACTGAAGACCTCAGACCCTCCTTGGGTGTGAATCAGAGCAACCAATATGCTTGTCTCCTGAATGGAATAAAACTGAAATGAGGAATGATGGCTTGATTCTATTCCTTTGGAGAAGCTTGCTAGTCTTCACCTTCACATTGGAGTTGGTCTGCCAGCTTCTAATGCAGACCCTTCCATGTCCAGGGAACTCTTCAGGCTTCCATTGCAGATCCTTCATCTTCCTGATACAGACTCCCATGGGCCCCTAGTGTTCTAGACCTTTGACTGGGTCCTGGGGGCATTTGGCATATCAACTGGCCTTTTGCATGCATGCATATCTGACTTTGCAGGCAGGAACCATAAGCCAGTCTTGTAAATTCTTATGCATTTGTATATCTTACATTAAAACTCGTTCACTAGTAAGCATACACTGATGCATTATATAAAATGTAAATTTGGAGCTGTCTTTTCAAAATGATGGGTTGATACAAAGCCCAGAGCTCCTCTCTGACCATGCTTCAGGGTACTTTGGAGCCTTGAGAGCTACAGAAGCTTGACTAAGAAGATCTGGCCATGACTCACAGCCCCTCGTTTCCTAGCCAGAGGATTGAGACTGAGCCTCGGTCTGAATTATTCAAGGCTCCACCAGAGTGTCCCACTATTGAGCAGCAAGGATCACCTTAGGATGCAGTTCACTTTATCCTCAGTACAGTTAGGTCTCCCTCAAAGGCACCGTGCTCCCAGCAGGGACTCAGAATTAGAATGAACTAGGTGGAAGGAACTATGTCCTGTATGCCTGCTCTGGAGTCGGCCCTCAGCACATCAATCAGTGACATGACTAGACCTCGTTGCTTTCTTTCCTGCTCAGCAGTGTGTTTTTGCAGACTCCAAAATATGTATCTCAGAGTCTGACAAAAACAGACAAGTGAAAATATGATTTTTATGTATGATTTGGCTGCTCTTTTGGGTAAAAGTAGAATTCATTCTATCTTTTTCAAATATCATAATTCCAACCTTAGTTCATTGCCATACCTTTTTCTTATTTCTAATTTGCTAATATTGGAGCCTGTCCCCCAACAGAAAAGGCTCTGGCTGTGTGGTCTGAATCTATGTTGTAATTTAGCTTCATCTTATACAAAAAGAGACAGTTGTAAACCAACTTACCCCTACCTATGGTTCCCATTGCTCATTTGACCAATTCAGCAAAAAACATTCAGAGTAGATTAGTACTCTCGCACAGTGGCTTCTTTTCTAGTAACAAAAGCTCATTCTGATGGAGAAAATAATATGTCTTTGTTTTCTTGAGCACCATCTGTGCCCATCTGTAGCACACTGTAGAGCCTTATAAGCTATTTTTTTTTCCAAGAAAAAAGTTGTTCTATTTGTATGGCTGGGTCTAGAGAACTATAATCACCATTGTTGCATTTGTGAGAGCATGTAAATCTATCACACACAAAAACAGTGTTTTCCCTTTCTTCATTCTTTTAAACCAAAAGTGAATCCCTGAAATAGCACTGTGCACATGTACACACACACACACACACACACACACACACACACACACACACACACACACACCAGAGTTGAATTCCTTAGAATCTATCCTTGTTGTTATTGTTAACCTTCTTGTAACAAGTTTCATTTGTAGACTGTTCTTACAAGATTACCGGAGGATGGAAAGTTCTGTTTATTCTCTCAACAAATGTTTGTGGACTATTTAGTGATGATAAGTATAGTCTCCCTACCTTGTTTTACCGTTGTGAGCATCCCATGAAGTTGTTATCCACATTTTTAAGACAATAACTTAGAAAGCTAAAATAAGTCACACCAAGCCTAGAATCTGGTCAGCAGGCCAGGAGAGGGAATGCATAGGCATGATTTGAACCCAGGCATGTGAAACTCTATACAAGTGTTCTGAACTAGCATATGACATATGACATGCTTCCATCTGACAAGATGCACGAGGGTGAAAAAGATGAAAAAATGCTCACACACCCTCACTGTAGGGACTTTATATACACTAATATAAAACCTGGTTATGGGTGCTAAGTACTACATAGAACTCCAAAATATGAGGTCCAGTCTCTTTGGAAATGAGGAAGAAGAAGCAGAGATCAAGGCAATCTTCATATGGGAAGGTCTTTGATCTCAGTCTGGAGTAGAGAGAAAAGATTCTCAAAGAGGGATAAAGAAGTAACATAAATGACTATATGGCTTTCCTTGTTAGGGAACAGGTGATTAGTGTGTGGGAGAGATGTAGTGTAAAAATGGATAAACTGGCAGGAACTGAATTTATAGGTGAAACTTGATTCTATAGGTCTTAGTGTTCTTCATCAGTCAAATATTCCTTATTGCAAACTAGAGACAAATTCTACTTTAAATAAATAAACATAATACACTACATAAATAGAAAAGGAGTAAAAATTACACAATTATCTCAATAGATGGAAATGAATCATTGGGTAAAATCCATCATGGCTTCATGTTAAAGCCCTGGAAAAAATAGGTATAAAAGGATCATACCTCAACATAAGAAAATCTAAATATAACAAACCAAAATACCAAATGGAAGAAAATTGAAAGTCTGTCCTCTAAGGTCAGAAACAGGACAAGAATGTAAACCCATTATTCTTATTTAATATAGTACTAGAAATTCTATGCAGAAAAATTAGGCAAGAGAAAGAAATAAAACGCATACAAACAGGAACAGAGAAAAATCAAATGATCCCTGTTTTCAGAAAATCTAATCCTTTATACAAGAAAATTTAATTATTGTACCAAAAGTAAGTTAGAAATTAGAAGCAAATTTACAAAAGTAGAAAGATCAAGCATCAACATATAAAAAACTAGGAGCTTTATAAAAATGATATAATAATTAATTTACTAAGAAAGGAGTTATGAAGATGGTCATTTTCACAATAGCCATACAAAAATTAAAATACTGAGAACAAACTAAGGATCTCAATGAGCTCAACAATAAAATTTATAAGACACTGAAGACAGAAATTGATATTCTTAAATGGCCATACTGCCCAAAGCAATGTATAGATTTAACTCAGTGTCCATCAAAACACCTATGTATTCTTTACAGAACTTTTAAAAAATCCTGAAGTTTATATGGAAGCTCAAAAGTTCTTGAATAAAAAGAGTTTATATAGAAGCTGAAAACAGTCCTGAGCAAAATGAACAATGTCAGAAACATTGATAGAGGTGTAGTTTACCTGATTTCAAAAATGTACCATATTTCCTAGTAATAATAATAATCCAGTATTGCCAGAATAAAACTAGGCCAATGGAACTGAATAGAGAACCCAGAAAAATCTATTCATCTATAGCCAACTGAGTCTCAACAAATATATATTAGAGAAAGAACAGATTCTTTAACAAAGAGTGCCCATAAAACTGTATCCATATGCTGAATATTGAAGCTTGAGACCTGACTCTCATCTCTGTGTTGATGAAAGACTTTAATGTAAGATGTGAAACTCTAGAGTTACAAGGATAAAAATTTTTAAGATTCTGGTACAAGCATGATTTTTAAGATAGGACTCTGCATAGTCAGGAAATAAAAGCAAAAACTAACAAACGGGATTATATGACACTAGAAAGTTTTATGCACAGAAAAAAAAATAATCAACAAAATACAAACAGAGTCTAGAGTATGGGAGAAAATATTCATACATGACAGAATTAATGTTTGGAATATATAAAGATCTCAATAAAATTAACAAAAAATAAAATAACCTAATTAAAAATTGGATGAATGGCCTGAATGCACATTTCTCAAAAGAAGTAATATAGGTGACATATATATATATATGTATATATCTATATATATATACATATATATATAGATATATACATATATGCATATATACATATATAAATATATATGTGTATATATATATATATATATATATATATATATATATATATATAGTTAGTGATGAAGAAAATGCAGATCAAAACTACGCTGAAGTTCCATCTCACCCTAGTTAGAAGAATTTTACCCAAACAAAATAAAAAATAATACATGCTGGCAAGGACTAGAGAAATGAAATCCTTCTAGATTGCTGGTAGGTATGTAAATTAGCTTGGCTACTATGAAAAACAATATGCAAATTCCTCAGGAAAAAATTAAATATAGATCTACTATATGATCCAGTTGTGCCACTCCTGGCTATATAGTCCTAGAAAGTGAAGTGGGGATATCAGAGAAATATCTGCATGTCCATGTCGACTGCAGCACTGTTCAAAACAGGTAAGCATGACATCAGCTTCGTGCCTAAGAACAGATGAATGAATAAAGTAAATACAAACATGCACAGTGGAATATTATTCATCCATAAAGAAAATGAAGTCTTGTCTTTTACAGGAAAATGGATGAAACTAAAAGACTTTATGCTAAGCAAAAAAGCCAGATAAAGACAAATATTTCATGTTCTTTGTCATATGTCGAAAGTTTTTCAAAAATGACCTAAAAGCAGGAGGGAGAATACAAGGGGCTGGGTGGATACTGCAAGGGAAGGGACAGCAGGGAAGCAGGAGGAGATAAGACTGGATTGACACATCGGATCCATGTGTGCCACAATGAGTTCTCTTAATTTGCACAATTACTGTGTCTTCATCATGACAAAAATTTAAAAATAAACCCAGGGAGTACTTTGGGACATTAGGAGAGTACCTCTAGGGGTCCAGTCAAGAGGAATACAGATAATGATTTTCAGAAAGAACCATCTGGTCAGGTTACATGGGGGCCAAAGTTTGTTCTTGGCTTCTCTGAGAAGCTCAAAATGAAGGTCAGAAGCTGGGGTTCCTTGTCTTTCCTGAGCTGGAGAGGGAATGGGCTTGGAGAGGAGAATCTTACAAGGGAAGAGTAAAGGCCCAAAAAGAAAGAAGAGGAGCGTGCTGTGCTAGGAGGGAGTAGTGGATACAAGCTGGATTTTTTTTTAAAAAACTAATTCCTCTGTAAAACTAATCAGTGGTTTCAGAGCATGATGATCATGTGGTCAGATCTGTGAAGTGGATTGAGGAGGGTTAGCAGAGTTTGGGAAGTCTGGTCTCACTAAAGACTGCTGCATTCATCCAGTGAGAACTCCCGAGACTTCAGATTGAATGTAGAGGTGGAGGTGAGAAGACAAACTCTCAGCATAAAGGGAACAGCACTCCCTGCCACAGTTAACTATAATACCCCTCACTTGGACAGTGTTACATTCTTTTGATGAAAATATTATTGATCTAATGAGGGATTATCCCAAGGCTTAAGATTTTATAAATGAGAAAATAACACACACTCCAGGGAGACCTAGCTGTCACATTAACAATTAATAGGAAAATCTGACAAAACCAAGGCTTGGAAGTCATGCTTATCTTGAATAATATAGAGCTGGGAGAGTTGGTTGGAACCCAAATACATTCAGAGTAATTTTCCATAAACCTGCCACCTCGCGTTTGAAAATATCTCATGTGTGAGACTGCGATTTTCTCTGACAGGCTGGCATAGGAAGAAGAGGAAGATGCTAAAGCAAATTGCTCTTTTTGAATGGTAAGAAAAAATATCATTACTGCAAAGAACATTAATCTTTCTGATCAGGTGTTATATCTTAGCTGAAATTCTGGTTCTATAGTTCTCAGCATTATAGGTGAGCACATTTCAGAACTCCTAAATATGTGAGAACTGTTTTTATTTTATCATCCAAACAGTAATAAGTCTATTTTTTTCAAGTCATTCAATGTAGATAATCACTTTTCTCAACAATGAAAACAGCAATAAATTCAAGGTGAAGTCACTGAAAAAATCGTGGCCAGCACATCAGCTGACTCTAATGGTTCAAATCAGTCTAATCTACCAGCTCCGCTGCCTCGGACAAGTCCCACTGAGCAGGAGACAGGCCTGGCAACATGACTGGAGCAATGGGGCACAGTCTGCCAGATGAAGAGATTTGTTAACATGGGCACAAAGCAGCAGCTCCCAAGGCTGACATGAGATCAAGGGCCGGGTACCAGTGTTCTGACATGAAAACATAGCAAACCTGCCACCTGATACAATCCAGGACCAGCTGGATCAGCTATCAGAGAAATACAAAAAGACAGCAGCAACTGACTTTGCACAGCTGCCTTCCTGCCTTGTACTGGTCTGTTCTGCTTGTAGGACGTATCTTCTCTTTTTCCACACAAGTACACTTTTCTTTATAAGCACTTCTTTTGTGCTTCTTTTGCTTCATTTATTTTTGCCTTAAATAAATTTTAATCTTTCACATTTATTACTTGTTTCATCCAATTCAATGAACAGGACAATCATATTGGAAGGCCATCAGTCCTCCAACTGCCCAGGAAGGGAGATGGCAAAAGCTAAGGAAAGAAAGGTAAAAGGGACATGTGTAATTTAAAAGTACATGATGGCCCAGGAGGTCAGTGCTTCAGAGTGGGCAAAAACAAAGACTCTCTGAGCTAGCCAATATTTATGGGGTATATACAATAACTGGAGGGAGTACCAGGTGTCTTAAGGGGCAGTAGTTACACTATGTTGATGAGGATCTTATACCAACAGTCTTAGGTCACTGAGCATCTTATGTTGATGAGGGTGATAAGGAAAGCATTCTTACAGTAGTAGGTGGGAAGAGAAAGCAGGCTAATAAAGAAGATGTCTTTCCCCCAAGGGAAACTGTTCTCTCTTTTTTATTCCTCAATTCTTAAAAGATATCTTCAGTAGATGTACTTTGCCCTTGAGCATCACAGTATCATGGGACCAATGAAGCTCAACTTGTGACTAGAGGCAAAATGCAGTTGTGCTTGTGTGTGTCACAGCTGGCTCATGGACAAGGTGATATTGGGCCTTAGACAATAATAGTCATACTTCTATCACTGAATGATTTTCCCCTAGTATTTATGTATAATTACTCTTAACACAAAACAACAAGCACCTGGAAAGCACTGCTAGTCCCCACACCACACAGACACTCAACTGTCTGGGATACACTTTAGACATGTCCCACAGAGGGGGCTTTGCTAGGGCATTTATCCATAAACTCCTCCTTTGTGGATGGTCACTCATAGGGGAAGAAATTTTTAGTATTTTTAGTCTATGCGAATCTAGACAAACTGTGTACCTTCAGTCAAAGAATGTTTTAAAGAAGCCATCTGCATAAGCAAGAACTAGTTACATGCAACATTTTTGCAAGGCCAAGAGAATATAGTAGAGCAAAATCAGCAGCTGATTCAAAATGAGTTAGGAAAAAATTATATGTGTCTTTAAAAAAATCTATGTGTATATGTAAAGAATTCTCTATTATGTTAAACAGGATGTGTCAAATTTCTTGAGGGAAGCACTCAGAGTAGATATTCAGGGATCACCCTTTGAAAGCACTTAACATCTAAAAAGAAGGTAAAATGGATTTACAAATTAGTATCATATAAGAGACATAGATAAAAAATACAATAAGACATATGCAAATTGAGAGGTATCAGGAAGGGTCATTTCCTAGGCAGGAAAGGAAAGCAATAAGAATGACTTCTTAGAGACAATAGATCTTGGCTTTTACATTTAGAATTGAGATGAGCTCTCATACAGAGGAGACAGACTGATCACGGATGCACAAAATGGGAAATAAGCACACGGATTAGGAAATGAAGATCAAAGTTTGGATCTCTTGAACCTGGCCTTGGGACTGTAAAAGTCAGAAATTGGTGGAAGGTTAAAAAGTTCTATTAGGCTCACATTGTTAAGACTTTTAAGTAGCAAGGCAATATGGGCATGCCATCAACTCTTAAAGATAAACAATTAGTTTTTTTATTTAAAACAAATTATTTCTGTTGCAGCAAAGACATATATGCTCACGATTCTGTGCATGCTGTTATTATGACACTAGTCAGACATACCTAGTAGGTCATGTCACAGTGTGGGACAGAGTACAACTTGTAAGGAACTAGAAAAAAAACAAGTTGGAATACAAATGATAAGATACCATTTACTACAGCCTAAGAAATGCGTGCATGTAAACAAAACAAAACAACAAAAGGCAGGACATTGGAAGAGTTCAAATATTTCTCAAATGCAATCGGCAGCCAAGTAAAAAGTTGAGTGATTATGGATCTAATCCACTCAGTAATTTCCACTAGAACCTTGGAACTTGCCTTCCCTTATTTTAAAATTTATAAATGTCCTAATATCCAACCCCCCTGAAGCAGATCCTGATCTCCTGCTCAGTACTACAACCCACGACAAGAGGAAGGACTTACAGATGGAATTAAAGGGAGAGAGATGGAGAACTGGGACAGTCAGTGCTTGAGTAAGCAAAGACTCCAAACTCTCAGAACCATGAATATTTATTGGTGACGCTACCATTGTTAAAAGAAGGGAAAGGAGGCCTGTATAATTGCTAGAGATACATTGTTGATGCAAACAAAGTTTGTAAAAGATGAACAGGAACAGAGCAGACAAAATATAGGTTATGATTAACAAATAGGCTTGTCTTTTTAGTTAAATGGGCTTTAATTCTGGGAATGACATTTGGGTACAAGTCACTCTGACTTCAGCTTTGATTACTCACTTCTTCAAACAAGCCAATTGCGGGGTTAACACTTTACAGAGTGCACTGCTTACAGCCTGCCTGGGCATAATTGACAGGATGAATTTCCACATACCAATCATCTTTAATTATCTTTTTTTTTTTTTTTTTTTTTTTTTTTAGGTTTTTGGAGACAGGGTCTCGCTTTGTGGTTCAGGCTGGCCCTGAGCTCAGCCTCAAACTCACATCACAATCCTCCTGCCTCTGCCTCCCGAGTGCTGGGATTACAGGCGTGAGCCACCACGCCCGGCACTGTGGTATGTGGTACTGGTTGCTGCTGGGTGTGGGTC
>PVIR01037045.1:0-15333 GCA_004026965.1 Petromus typicus | reverse complement strand
GCACGCAGTGACGTACAGTGTCGAAACATCAGGTTCTTCTAAACAGCACTGGGGTAACAATACCATCTCTGTGTACCTCCTAAGACTGCTCTAATGAGCAAAATATATGATATACTTACATTACACTATTATACAATATTAATATAATTATTATGATTATAATATATAATTATTATAATATATTTCATATGATACCCTGCCCAATGTTATATACAAAACTGTAGTATTAGAGTGCTAGATTTTTAAGGCCTGAGTTTAATCAAAGCAGTTAACTCTTGTTTAATTATGCATTCAAATCCAGGCTTTGTGATCCTGTGGTTGTGTGACTTTGGGCAAGTTACCTAACCTCTTGGACCCCGTTTTTTTCACCTACATAATAGGAATATACTGCACAGTTACTGTACAGGTTAAATATTAGAAAACACATAAAGGCCCAGTACAGTAGAACTAGGGACATAGTATACATCACATAAATCATGACCCCAATTTTTGTTGTGCTATAATATTTTGTCTATAACATACTGTCACATCATCATAGCTCATTGTCTGTTCCATGTATCTGGACTGGCCAGGTATAACCATGAGGTAAGTATTGTGTCATCGATAGTTAGCCTCCTGCCTACTGCTGCTTTTACAATACTGAGAGAGCAGTCTGAAGGTGGTGAGCATGCTGGGCTGGTGCTTAGAGACTCTACATGATGCTTTCTCTCTGCTTCTGGCTGGCTCTGGGACCTCCTCTTCTGGGGCCTCAATTTCCCCATGGGTAAGTGAACAGGTTAGGCTAATCAGTCCCTGAGGCCACTTTCAGCTACAACAGTTATGTCTTAGAATTAAGACAGTTTTTAGAGAATTTTCATCCTCCCTAGATGCTTCTCAGTCGCTCTCCACGCCTGTGTGTTCCCTGCCCCGACCCCCTGCACACAGATGGAGTGGCAGTGCAGTGCCACAAGCCTGTAATTAACCCAGGGAGAAACCACAAGTGTGCCACAACATGCAGACACTTGGCAGTAAGGAGGAGAAACGCTGTCCATCTATTTAGCACTACAAAAGGAGAAAAAAATGAAGTAATTAATCAGGGGACAGATCACTTCTATTAGCCTGTGCAGCCAACTTTGTAAACAAGAAACCTAATTGTTCACGGAGCACTCATCAGTCCCAGCAGATGGAAGAGAAAGACTGGACATAGCCAGGCAGACAAGAAAACTCGTGTCTTGGTACTTAAAGAATGAAATTAATTTACATTCAAGTCAGGACCACAAGGAAGGATCCCAGCTTGAGGCTGCCTAGTCCTCTGTGTGAATCCTCTCCAGCTGCCCAGCCTAAGGAAGGGCAAAAAGATGCAACCATATTTCAAGGGGGCATCACTTAACCCCGTGCTGAACAGAGAAAGATACCTGGACCCCCGAGAATAAGGACCATGAAACCCACATGGTGGCAGCCCTGTCCTCATCATGCTAACAGTCACTCATAAGACCAAAGACTAATTGTTCCAGTGAGATGTTATCCTCTCATTTTATCCACGAGGAAACTGACCCTGAGAAGTGGAGTGGTTGAGCCAGGCACTCCAGCATATGCTCATAATCCCAGCTCTCTGGGAGGCAGAGGCCAAAGGATTACAAGTTAGTGTTCTGCCAGGGCAATTCAGTGAGACCCTGTCTCAGAAAGAAAACAATAAAATCTGAGGATGTAGCTCAGCCTGAAGGCCTTGGATACCTTTGGGTACCACAATAAAAAAGAGGAGGAACAGGAGAAGGAAATGAAAGAGCTCGCCCAAGGTTACACTGGAGGGAGCTGCACAGTGCAAGTGTCTAAGCCACAGTGGGCTGGTCTGATCCCCTCTTCCATGGCCTCCCCAGGAGAAAACGCAGCAGAGCAAAGTGACAGCTTCTCTCTTATCTTCCCATGCTCTGGGTCTGTCATTTTCTGTGGTACTCCACTTGTTCTTCCCCTGGACCTCCCAATCTAGACCTGCCTTCCCCAGGGGACATCTTACCATCTCCTAGGAGAGGTTGCAGTGTGCTAGGCTGTGTCTGGACCTGGCGTGGTGGCATCACCCTGAAAGCATGCCTGAGTCTCAGTCCCAGCCGGACACTAACTCAGAATTTCCAGAAGTAAGGCCAAGCAGGTGTGTGCCCAAGGAACTCTCCATGTGACTCCAGGGCATGTCATTGGCCAGGAAGTACTGGTTTTGTGGAGCAGCTGTCAGGCTTCACATCATATCATAATCACCCACAGTGCTGTCAGAAATGCAGATGCACAGGCTGTCTTGGGGACCTTCTGAAGCATCTTCTGGGGTATACTACAGCACTTCCTGCAGGGGCTTCCCACACATGTCCCAAGAGATACATACAGACTTAGAACCATCCCTTTATTTGACAGCTGAGAAAGCAAATGCAAAAATATCTAGTGACTTATGCACGATCACACCAGCTGAGTCAGCAGGAAACTGCCCACGATGGGACAGTCTAACCTGTGGAACACATACCCTGCGCAGTAATCCCGACTCCTCTCCTGTGAGCTGTCCCTGGACATGAGGTTCGACACTGTTCTCTATACTAGGCCAAAGGATGGTTGTAGACTCCCCTACTTTTAGAATGGCCAGTGAAACTAAAGTCCCCAGTCTTTAAAGGAAGCTGATGGGCTGGGATGCAGCCCCGTGGGAAAGCCCTTGCCTAATATGTACAAGGTCCTGGGTTCAATCCCCCAGGCCCCACAAGGGGTTGGGAGGAGTGGAGCATATGCTGGAGTGCCTGGCTCAACCACTCCACTTTTCAGGGTGGGAGGAGTGGAGGGAAGATCTGATTACATCATACTGGAAAGGGTGTTTGTCAGGTCACAGGGCTCCTGGTCATCTCTAATGCTGAAATCTTGTGTTGGCTTCTGCACCGCAGGCATTACAGTGGACAAGTACGGGAAGATTTACTTCGTGGACGGCACCATGATCAGATGGATTGACCAGAATGGGCTCATCGCTACTCTGCTGGGCTCTAATGATCTCACATCTGCCCGGCCCCTCAGCTGTGATTCTGTCATGGATATTTCTCAGGTGAGAAGACTGTCCACAGGAGCCCTGTGTCTGTGCTCTCATACTCTTGTCTGCCACCCACACCATCTGCTGGCAGTTTATCTTTGCCCTGAAGAAGCCTTTAGAGGGTTCCCACTTGGTGCAGGGCTTGGGAAGAGTACCAAGGGCATAACACCACACACACTGTCCCCAAGAGTCCACCATCAGAGGTAACAAGTGTGTGGCCCTAGTAGGGGCTCAGGGGTCAGTGAAAAAATCTGCCCGAGGCCAGCAAAACAGGATGGACAAAGCTTTACATGTTGAATTTAAACCCATAGCCACCTGGAATTCCTTTTTGTTGACACACACAGGTACTTGAACATTGTCTGTTCTCTCTAGCCCATAAGCTACATGAAACCAGGAATACCATCAATAACCAGGTTGCCTGGTACACGCAGGATTATGGCCTATATTTGATGAATGATTGGTTGGTTGATTGATTGATGGATTGACTGATCAAGTGACTAAGTCCTAGCTTTACCACTTTCTAGCTCAGTAACTTTAGACAGATTGGTGAGGTGTTTTGAGCTTCACTTTTCATATATGTAAAATAGAAGTAATTCATATCAGCCTGACAGGGTTACCTTCAAAACACGTAGAATAGTGAGTGGATAATTTCTCATGCCAATCAGCACCGAAAATGAAGAAGTTCTCGTGCTCATTTTCACAAAGGAGATAACATTTGTGCCAGGTTTTGAAGTCTGAATAGGAGTTCAACTGGTGTCAGAAAAAAAAAGGACACATTTCTCCAAGAGGGTCTAACATGTGCAAAGGCTCCAAGATGCTAGTGATCCTGGCACTCTCAAAGAACATTGGCAAGTTGAGGCAGGCGCCAGAAGCACTGAGCAAAATCCTGAGCCTGAACACTGGCAAGTTAAGTGCCAAAGGATAGGGTGCTCGAAGGAGGCGGCAGGAGTTGAAGCAAAAAGCATGCTTTAGAGCCAGCTGGAGAAGGATCTGGCCACACCGTGCTGAGAATTTAGACGTTTGCGGGTAGGTAAGGACAGACCAACAGAGACGCACATGGCTACCTATCAAGCATGACCTTAGTACCTCCTGCAGCTAGTGAACCAAGACTCTCTCCTTTATGGCCAAGTCTCCAGGAGGACCTGGGATGTGGTGAATTAGCATCATCTCACCCACAGTACCCGAACCGAGGAGATCACAAGGCCCACCACAGTAGCTTACACCCTCATACATCACACCTGCCTCCGTTTCTAACACATATCTCTGAGCTCCTTCCCCAGAGCTTCATGGCTGCTGTTGGCACTCACGTCACAGCACCCTAACCACTTCCCTATAGGGCGCTGCCATGGCTTTCCTATGCACCAGCTACTGTGGCTGCTGCAGTCCCGTGTGGAATCTGTTCTCTGCCGCTCCCCCTCGCAGTTGGGCAGGCCTCCCACTCCAGTCTGTGAGCAAGCTGAATTGCTGTCCCTGAAGCTACGTGGCCATCATTTCTCAGCATGGGCTCTCAACCAGCCAGTGCAGGGTGCTGAAAATTTTCACCCAAACTGAAGCAGTTAGAGAAAAGGCTTGGAAGACAGTTGGTAGGCGAGGCAAACCAAAACCACTCTTAGATTCCAAAATCCCAGACTGAAATCTCTACACTGCTGGCCCTCACTACCTTCATGTGAATCCAAGCATGAGATTGTTTTATTTTTAACCAAACTCTCCATAGAAGCTAATTCCATGTTGACCTTCTGGGGAAATCTGATTCATGTCTCATCCAGGTGGAAGCACTGGAAAAATTAAGTTCATGAACCAAGGTACCATGGAGTGGGAGGTACTGGCTTTCATTCCGAGAGCTCCTATCCTTAGCAACACCCAGCTACCTGACTGTTCTGTAGGTAACCACGGAGGGCAGCCAGAGTGGGGACACCACAGAGTGGCGAGCATGCAGAGGGAGAACCGAGGAGCTTGGGCCAGAGAAGAGACAAGGATTGGGTCCAAAATGAGATTAGAGGGCAGCATCCCTAGGAAAGGAACAGAAGATATTGTAACCTGTTTTTTAAAAATTAAGCAATCCCAGCCACCACAGGCAGAGCATAACTCTGCACTAAGCAGCCAAAATGAGAATTCGCCATGTGCCAGGCACTCCGTTAAAAATGGGAGTACACAGATGAGCACAACTTCTATTATCTTATTTAGCTGTCACAGTAATCCCATGGGGTAGGTATTAGAAATAATAAACTGAGTCTTAGTAAAAGAAAACGCACTTTTAAAAGCAAAGACCTGTGTGAGGCTTCATCAGGGATGTGGAAGTGAATTTTTTTAATGTACATAATTGCCTAGGATAGTAACTGGCAACTAGTAATAGGATGTAAATATTAGTTCCTTTTAAAAATCTACAAAAAGCTCCCTTAGACATGATCTTATTTGAGCTTCACAACTACCCTATGATGTATTTATCACTTCACTTCTACATATAGGGAAATAAAACCTGATTGTTTAATAAACCTGAATAAGATGACACTTCTAATAATTGTGGAACTATAACCGGACGTGAGGTGCCCTGACCTCCCTCCTGCACTGTCTAGGCACCATGTGCTGACAGTGCATTCATTCATTCATTGATGTGACAATGCACTTCTGCAAGGACATCACTCTGCAACAAGGCCATCAGTGAGAACACCTTAATGAAGGGACCGAATGCTGAGCAGGACAAGGAAAAGGGAGTCCCCTCCTGCTAGGACCCTTGATCTTGGCTGTGGCAGGACTTCAGTTATGAGACCTCACCCTTCCATTTTGATGATGGGAAGCGAAGCCAGGTAGGATTATCACTCATCAGAAGAGAAGCAAGAGAAGCTTCGTCTTACTGTGGTCCAGAGGCATCATGCAGGCTACAGGCAAGAGCAAGGAACAGCTCTGAGACCAGTGCCCATCCCTTCCCCCAGGCACCTCTGTGCCCACTGGCATAAGGCCAGAGCACAAAAAGCACTTGCTGTTCATTTCTGCTGCTTTCCTTGCCCTCCTCTGCCAACAGCTTTCCCCCCACCCACCCATCCACTCATCAGGCCCCATCTTTTCATCGTAATGACAGGCAGAAAGGTCTCTCCAAGCAGGTCCCCAGGTGCCACAGGGCCAGAGGGCATAAAATATTTAGTGGCCAGTGTTGACAAGAAATGGGTTTTAAGAAATTGAAAATTCTCCTGTCGCTTTAGAGCAAACTGTGTTCTTGATGTAGCTGAAAGCTGGCAGGACTGTGTTCCAGAGACCCCGAGGGAGGGTGAGGAGCCGCCCAGGCAGCAGCTCCAGTGTCTGCAGCACCTTTCCTCTGTGTGGACAGACAGACAGATGGGAATGAGGGATGAGGAGACAAGGACTTCTGGGTGCAGGCCCTGAGGACTTGCTGCTCTGAAGAATGGCTCTGAGCTAAAGGAATGGATGGAAATGGTCTCATCGCCTATGTACATCGTTTATTGAGCTGCTTATTATGTTGGTAAATGACGTGTACACTGTAGGAAATTTCTGAAATTTAAAAATCACAAAGGAGAATATTAAAATCACTTTGATTTTAGTACGGTTAACATTCTGGTATATGCCCCTCTAGTTTTTAATATCCTCTCTATGCATAAACTGCCTTAATGTTATATTTTTCCCTTCATTTTCAATACCCCGTATGTACAATTTTTAAAACCTATTCTTTCTACTTAATGCAGCAAACATTTCCTTGTGTCATTGAGGACCTTCCCCACATCTGAACATCACCTTTAAGGAGTGCACGTAGCATTCTAATCTGCAGGGGAACACAGTGTGCTATAGTTTATTCACCCAATTCTCAGTCTGGGACATTTAAACTGGTCCTAGCTTTTTACCACTATTAAAAATGGCAGTGATGACTACACTCACAGAAAATGGCATACAAAAGCAAATTCCTGTAAAAGAAATTTCTTATCTAAAGATACATAACTTGTTTGAGTAAACTTCAAGTTGGACCAAATAAAAAGGTTTTTAGGGGACTCGGGATCCCTGAGGAGATGCATCTTTAAACAGGTCTGAGAAATCAGCAGGAGAAATGTACCAGCAGCATGGACGGACTTGTCAGGGATACAACTGACAAAGGCTTCCCTTAGGACCCTCCCAGTGTGGTGCACCTAACAATCCAGCCTCCGTGTCCACTGAGTAAAACGTTCCATGCCTCAGACTCTGCCAGGAGCAATACCCCAGGTGCCCACTTGAAGGCTTACCATGACCCATGCCAGTTCCCCAGCCTGGTTCAGAAGAGGCTGTTTGTGACCAGACCTCACAACCCCTGAATCCCATTGCCTGCCTCATTCATCCTTTCCTGAAGATCTTGCTCTCAAAGGTCCTACAAATCTCTGTGTAAAGTGGGATTTGTTTACCTTCAGTGTGCATGGAAATCACACAAGAATTTTGCTTAAAAGCAGACCCAGATTCGGTGAGTTGGGGTGAGTCTGCTGTTCTGCATCTCTGAACAGCCTCCAACTGATGCCAAAGTGTTCTTCCTACTTCTGACTTTCAATCTTTAAAGGACAAGTATCCTTTTTTGCCCCTTTACTCTCCTTTAGAATCACCACAAAGCTTTTGAAATAATGCCAAAGCCCACACCCCACCCAGGGATCTCATTTAACTGACCCAGGATGGAATTTGTGCACCAAGCTTTTCTCAAATGTCTATAGGTAATTTGAATGCAGGGCCAGCTTTGAGAATCCCTGTTCTAGATCGTGTCAGGCAGAGGTCGTGGTTTTGTTGTCTTTACATCTGCAGTCAAGTGCTTGGCCATGTTACTGCATGGGGATTTGGGAAATCAGCTTTCAGGTGTACATCACATCAGGCATTCACAAAGAGTGAATTTTATTATCTCTGGATAGCTCCTATTCCATCTTCCCTACTATCTACCTTCCACTCCCACCTCCACAATACCTACCAGGGTTGGGGTACCTACTGTGGACTGGGCTCACTGCATGATTGCCTTTGCTACTTCCCAGATATGAATATTGAGGCTCAGAGAAGTGAAGTAATTTGCCCAATAATATAAGTGATGGAGTGGGGCTCAGAGCTCCGGTCTGACTCTAAAGTTGGGTCCTCTTGACTACTCTGTCTTCTTGCTGTTATCCCTCTCTTCAGTTTTGTCAGATGTCTTGGTGGCCAGTTTCCCTCAGATCAGGAACACAACACTCTGTTTTTGATTTTGGGCCATGTGAGGATGAGTCAAGACTTTTGGAGGTATTAGTGGGCATGGGATAGTGTGGGTACCTTGCCAGTCATTTGAGCGTTGGTGTCTCCATTGTCAGGTTCGCTTGGAGTGGCCCACAGACTTAGCCGTCAACCCAATGGACAACTCTCTTTATGTCCTCGACAACAACGTGGTCCTGCAAATCTCTGGGAACCACCAGGTGCGCATTGTCGCAGGAAGGCCCATGCACTGCCAGGTCCCTGGCATCGACCACTTCCTACTGAGCAAGGTGGCCATCCATGCCACCCTGGAGTCGGCCACCGCATTGGCTGTTTCACACAACGGTGTCCTGTACATTGCTGAGACGGACGAGAAGAAGGTCAACCGCATCAGACAGGTCACCACGAGTGGAGAGATCTCCCTGGTTGCTGGGGCCCCCAGTGGCTGTGACTGTAAAAATGATGCCAACTGTGATTGTTTCTCTGGAGATGACGGTTATGCCAAGGACGCAAAGCTGAATACCCCCTCTTCCCTAGCCGTGTGTGCTGATGGGGAGCTCTACGTGGCTGACCTTGGGAATATCCGAATTCGGTTTATCCGGAAGAACAAGCCTTTTCTCAACACCCAGAACATGTATGAGCTGTCTTCACCCATTGACCAGGAGCTGTACCTATTTGATACCAGTGGCAAGCACCTGTACACCCAAAGCCTGCCCACAGGAGACTACCTGTACAACTTTACGTACACCGGGGATGGCGATGTCACACTCATCACAGACAACAATGGCAATATGGTGAATGTCCGCCGAGATTCCACAGGGATGCCCCTCTGGCTGGTGGTCCCTGATGGTCAGATATACTGGGTGACCATGGGCACCAATAGTGCCCTCAGAAGTGTGACTACACAAGGGCACGAGTTGGCCATCATGACCTACCATGGTAATTCTGGCCTTCTGGCAACCAAAAGCAATGAAAATGGATGGACAACATTTTATGAGTAAGTATCAAGATAAGACCATTCAATAATTATGTTTTCTTAGATACATTGCAGGATTTGAAATGGATTGATGGAGTATAAATTCTTGTATTTATGTTATTCTTATTCAGGATTTGGCATGTAAACAATTACCTAAAATATGTTCTATATGTTCCCATTTCAGATGATTTCTCCTAAGAATTAAATGGTGTAGTGTGAAGGCATGAGAGTTGGGCTTCAATCTCAGCTCTACCACAGACTTACTCTCTCTCGGCCTCAGTTTCCATATCTGTAAAATGGATACAGTAGATACCCCTAGAATACCACAGGGAGATGATGCAGATGAAAAATACTTGGTAAAGTGCTGGCATCACCATCACATGACCACTGAACATACTTCCTTCTTCATCAGCATGAGGCTATTGAAGTGATGTGGTCAAACGCAAGTTTAGCTTATTATAATCATAAGCAGAATTAAATATATATATTTCCCTAAGAGACACTTCAGCGAGTGGCCCTTATAACATCTCTTTTTCTACTAAGATCTCTTTAAGCTTTCTTTTGAGATCCTAAAGCTATGTTCCACATGATATATAGTCTGCTGAGTCCATCACCAAAGGATAAATATGCAGGAGATGAGAAAGGAACGCTCCTGTTGCTGCATTCTCTCACAACAGCTCAGGATGACAGGACATATTATCTGTTTTATCAAAATTGAAACTGAGGCCCAGAGAAGCTCATTTGCCTGCTGTTCTGCAGAACACAGCAGAACAGGGAACCAGTCTCCCAGCCAGAGGCCAGAGCACTGCTCTTCCAGTTCTGCCATCCAGTACCTCTCCAATAAGTTCATTCAGCCCAAATGAACTTGAATCCTTGAGCCCCACATTTTTCTCAAACTGGACTAAGCATCCGTTTCTCTCATAAGACCCAGAGGAAAAGGATCTGTAATTGATTTTCAAATATAATTTGTACCCAAAAATGTCACAGCATTTTGTACAAAGTTCACTAGTTAAATTCCTTTCTCCAAACAAGGACCTTGTTAATTGCAAAGAAAAGACAAAGATCCAGGAAAACAGCAATTATCTTGATTAACTCATTGAAATGGAAATACGCTAAATAATTCAATTTTCCCCATTACCCAATGGAATGGAAATCTCTTATACATTATTTAGCCAATACAGGGGTTTCTTTGTTGGGGCAAGCCTGTGTACTCAATTAGCTCCCAAGGTCAGTTGCTTAGATCGCAAACTGAATACTTACACACCACTGCCACCATGACTCTCCACCACCCCGAAACCTAAAACACTTTCCTGCACCTCTGCCAGAAGGGATTCCCCCCTCTTTCCTGTAAAAGATATGCAGCCTTGTTTTAGGAAGGAAAAGTTATTATTGCTGCTCTTTTGAGCAGCTTTTGAAATTCCAAAGAATCCATTTTATACAGTACACAGGATCCTTGTTCACGCAAACCAAAAGTGGAAGATAAAGGATCTAAAATAGGAGAAATTCATGCTGGTGTGGGTGCTACTGTGTGCTAGGCTCTCTCCCCTTTAATCTCCACAGCACCTACAAGGTATCAAGCCCTTAGCTTAATCCCTAAGGGTATTGATAACATGGGGTTTGTAGTCAGTCATTAGCTCAGACGGTAGAAATTACCTATTTTTACACCTGGTAATGCACTAAGTGCAGAGAGACTGGCTAAAAAACTGCAAATCACACAGCAGGTGTAGAGCAGAGCTACAACACAAGTTTGCGTTCCTCCAGCTGCAGGGGCTACAATTACCTGTATTCTTCCTGATTCATGGATATGAGAGAGACTAAAACAGTTTTAATCTGGGATAGTGTGAGGTTCATTTTCATTGAGATGGAACATGGAGAGTTCGGTAATAGCTGTTGTTTCTGCTGCTACTGCTGCTGCTGCTGATATCTCGAGCAATACTGGGCCAGTACTCATGATTGCAGAAATATTGTTTGGACAGGAAAGGTACTACCCAGGAGGAGTTTGGATATGAGCTAATCAAAGAACAAAGCAAAGTTTTAACAGGTAGAAATCAGAGGTCAGATGCCAAGTATGAGAGACCAAGGTATGACATAGGAAAGAGCCAAGTTCCTGGAATGTCCAAGATGGATAGAAGACCACATGCAGAGGGCACAAAAGCAAAGTGATACATTGAGTTGGAACAAAACAAGGATGCCAGATAGCCATTTGCACTTGACTCTGGCCTATGAGCTATGTGACTTAGGGACAGGTTAGCTATCTTCCAGATCCAAGTCTCAACCAGACAGAAATAATCACCACCCTACCCTATTTCTGGGTCACTCTGGTGATCAAAAGACTAAACTAACACTGAAAATAAAACTATTTTTCCAACTGTGAGGCTCCTTGGAGATAAGGGTATAATGTTATTTATCATGATGATATTTCTTAGCAAGGATCTGTAGAAGTTTTGCCAGTGAACAATTTGCTCATAGTGAATTTTTCTCCCTTTTGCCCCATGAGACAGTTTTTAGTAGATTTAATCCCAAATGTTGTAAAATTTTTTTTAAAAAATCAGCCTAGGCTTGCCTGTGACACGAGCTATTACTAAAACAAGCTTTAAATTGACTTTATCGATCTTCTTTACAGATTAAATAATACGTCTAACATAAACATCACACACTTCAGAGCATCTTAGCAACAGAGTTCACAGTTACGGGATGAAGGTTACTATTCTTCCCTTGGGCCACAGATCTGTGAGTAGAAACCTCCAAGGAGCTGGCAGGGCAGACTTCATCCCCAGAGAGCAGCGTCACATTTTCAGAGGCAGCTCCTGCTTACATAGTATTTTGTGGTCAAGAAAATGGCCCAGTGGCTGAGGCTAGTCCCAAACTGCCTTGCTAGGCGGCCTGGCACAGAACTGCCAAAGTTTCCTAGTGTAAAGTGACTCTGTGCCCTGCTGCCCTCTGACAGCTATGCCAATGAGGCTCTTGTTAATGGCTTGTTTTTCTCAGCAGTGAGCTAAGGACTTTGCTAGCTCATGGTATTCCTCAAATACTTTACAAGGGAAATGTGAATGCAAGAGAGAAAGGAGATAAAGAAGGGACAGAAAACTATGCTGTAGTAATAAAAATTTTAGATTTAGATTCCAGCTGCCACATTACCTATGCTCCTGGTCAGAAGTAGAATTCAACTCAAATTGTTCAAATGAAAAGATTTGGCTTTTGGCTTTAGTTTGGACACAGGAGAATCAACATGAACATCATTCTCAGCTTTACCATGAGGAAAAGCCGGGCAAAAGGCAAACTCTGTGTTCTCCTTGAACTCTTTCTGAAGTAACGGGAGTAACCAATGGGCCTAACCAGATAACTGACAGACTTATAGGCAGGCAGGATGTGAGCTCTGCCTTACCTGGGTAGGTGAAACCAGACTCCAGGAAAAGGAGCTTAGCTAGTGTAGCTGGCGTTTTTATGAAGGCAACGTGTGTTTGGACAGGAGAGCATGCCACCCTCAGAGGCTGGAGAAAATGGGGGAATGTCAGTGTCCTCGTGAGGATTTGTCTCTACAAACCTTACCAGGAGTTTTTCCACAGAAGAGAGTGGAGAAAGATTTATGCAAGTATCCCTTGTGGCAGAGCCAGGGTCGAAGTGCAACAGCTATGGAATAGGGAACAGATATCTGCCTGCTCCGTCCAGGCCCAGCCACCTGTGTCCCTAAGGAGCAGAAACTTTCATCTGCAAAGTAAAAGGCAACTGGCCATCCTTAGACATGGTGAAAACACACTTAGCTAAATGAGGGAAGAAGGGAGGGTGGGGTAACCACTGCTGGGAGAGAAGTGGGAATAGTGCTGAGCCCAGAACTACCACTGAGAAGGGACAGAACACTGAAAAGCACAGTCCTGATGTTCAGCGACACAATTACCTAAGGCTCAGGACAGGAATAGTAGAGACAGGACAAGAGAGAACTTACCCACTTCTCCCCCAACCAGCTGAAGAGCAAAGCAACATGAGGGGTAGAATCCTATTGGACAAGAACAATAAAGAGGAGACCAGAGGGTGGAAAGAGACCCTCTCTGAGACATGGCAGGGAGGGAGGATATAAACTGAGGACAGCGTACACCGGGAACCAAAGGGGGAAAACGTCCTTTGGCAAACAAATATTTTACCCAAACACAAGGAATCGCTAGAGGAACTTAAAGGCTATGAGGCCCAGAGGTTAGCCATAAAAACAGCAAACTTCCAAGCTAACCCAAATCCTAACTAAATTAATACAAACCCCTCAGTAATGTCCTAGAAGAAGGAACCTCAGCCATCCGACAGAGGTGCACACTTATAATCCCAGCTGCTAAAGGATAAGTGAAGAAGGAGGATCTCAAACTTGAGGTGAGCCTCAGTACCTTACCAAGACCTTGCCTCAAACTAAAAACTAGAAAGGTTGGGGATATAGCTTAGTGGTAGAGCACCCCTAGTTCGATTCCCAGTACTGCAAAGAAGAAAGAGAAAGGAAACCCATAGGCATTTCAAGCCATAAACCATCACCTCAGTCTCTACTGTGCTGTACAAGATGCCACATTTTCAGCTGGACACACAAAAAGCAAGAAAAAGCAAAAATGGAGTCATCAGAACCACATTCAGATGTGACACACATGATGGAACTATCGTTCAGAGAATTTAAATAAATGTAACTATATCAAAAGGTGAACAATGCAGGGTCAGAGGGAAACTCAGAAGAGAGATGGCAACTATAAGAAAGAATCAAATGGAAACAGTTACCAAGATGAAGAGTGCTTTGGATGGGCTCACAGCTCCTGGGGACACGGGAGGGGGAGTCAAGAGAAGAAGACGGTAGATAGAAGTCACCCAAACAGAAACACGAAGAGAAGAAACAGAGCAGCGCCTTCAAGAGCTGTTGGTCCAGTCGCCTAACATATATGTAACTGGAATTCCCAGAGAGAGAAGAAATATCTGAGGAAATAGTTGTCAAGACTTGTTCATGATGGGGCCAAGGATTTAGCTCAGTGGTTTTGGAGTCTACTTTGCAAGGGCAAGGTCCCTACTTCATCCCTTGGTAACAACATACAACAATGCTGGGTGCGGTGACTCACACCCACCAGCAGTCAGTACCACACACCACAACGCCTGGCATGGTGTCTCACGCCTATAATCCCAGCACTCAGGAGGCAGAGGCAGGAGGATTTCTGTGAATTCCAGGCTCACCTGGGCTACATAGTGAGCTCAGGGTCAGCTTGAACTATAAAGCAAGACCTTGTCTCAATAAAAAAATAAAAAAGCTTGTTTATGATCAACAATGGACCGAAACTGGAAAAAACTCAAAACACACTAGGCAGAGTACACTCAAACACACATTCAAACCACCAAATACAAAACAAAGAAGATTTTAAAAGCAGTGAATAAGAGGGAAAGGAGCATTGTATAAGAGGGACAAAGATAAAAATTACAGCTGACTTATCAGAAACCACGCAAAGTAGAAGACAAAAGATACAGAAATGAAAACAATAACTGTCCACTCAGATAGGGTGTTCAACAAAAGCATCTTTCAAATAAAGCTATGTTCTAGAAATACAGACAGGAGTAAAGAGCAAAAGGAGGTGAAGGCACACATGGGCCCTAAAAACAAAATAGACTAGTGGCTCACGCCTGTAATCCCAGCACTCGGGAGGCAGAGGCAGGAGGATTGTGATGTGAGTTTGAGGCTGAGCTGAGGGCCAGCCTGAACCACAAAGCGAAACCCTGTCTCAAAAAAACCTAAAAAAAAAAAATAGACTACCAGCTCTCAGACCCATGCCTGTGGTGAGACAGAAGCAGGAAACTTGCTGACACCCTGAAGGGGGGACAAACCAGCTAGTAGAAGCTGCAGTTGGGTACAGCAGCAGCTGCTTTGAGAGATATGCTAGCCCTGAAGGAGAGACAGGGAAAGCTCATTCTGACCTCCTCCTCTTGCCAGGGTGCCCTCCCTGCATGGAATTAACCTGGGTAGAAGTGAATGTGCACAGGTGCCCAGGGACACAGGCTGCAGGGGTTGCCCTCTCTGGGCATGGAAAGGAGCAGAGAATGGATGGAGACAGAATAGGCCAGCACAGACCTGGCTCTGTGCCCTGTGAGACGTAAGTGGCAAAGCCAGGATTCGACCCTAATTCTACCTAAATCCTAAGCATCTTCC